>PVIJ01009857.1:0-14409 GCA_004024925.1 Scalopus aquaticus | reverse complement strand
CCTCTTTATTTTTTTTACAGGTTTATTTACTTATGCATACAGGAGCTGGGGTGTAAGGTGATGAGAGGATTCACCAGAGACAGAGCGGGAAGCAGAACAGGCGGATCTATTGAAGTACACTGCTGAGGGGAGCGGCGGGTGAGGCAGGAGAGGTCTGCTGCGCCCTGTGGGACGCTCCCTGGTGGGGAACTGAACTTGTGCTGCAGTGGCTGCGAATAGCTTCATAGTGCTGAGACTTAACCCGCTGCACCACCAGGGAGGCCCCTCCTTAACCTCTTTAGAATAGGGTGAGGATGTGATGGGAGAGTCTGGGGCAGTATCTGTCCACCATAATAAGTATCCAGTTCATGTAGATTTCATTCTCACCTTCCTTTTGCTCTGCCTCCCAATGCTTTTAACAGCACAAAGTAAGTGCAGTTCTCAGATAAGAGCTCAAGTCAGCTGACTACCAGGAGAGACTACCTGTCTCCATAATCACAGAGGTGGTGCCACCGCCTGGTCCTTCACAACCCCGCCCCCCCGCCCTTCATCATGCAGTGGTGTCATAGGGTGGGTAAAGCTGACTCAGAGATGCCGTGAAAAAGTAGTCGTAGCTCCATCTCTCTGTGTGCATGCTTGTTACGGGGCTGGATAAAGGGCTTTTAAAATAGGAAATAAGTTACTAACACTCAAATTACCCAAGTAATAAACAGGTAGCCAGAATTTATTTTTTTTTAATGACACACCAATGTTAAACTGGAAAAACAAACTATCTCTGAGAATACAGACATATGAAATATAATTGTAGGAATTTTGTTATTTCATTTAATGTAAGTAAACAGGTTTTATAATGTATTTATTGATGTGGAACATTTGTTTTATTTTTAGAGACCAGTGTTATTTATTTTAAATTGTTTTTTTCATTTCAACACATAATTAATATAAGATTTATTACTATTTCGTTCACAAACTCATTCTTTTCTAAGCAAACCGAAAGGGTGATATCATGTAAATGACACCACACTGACCACCCGGCATGCTTTTTTTCCCTTCATAATCAAGTGAAACAAACAATTCACCTGGGCTCTTAGTCTTAGTGTCCTGCAAGCCTGGGAGAGCTGGAGGAAGAAATAAGTTCCGAGAGTTCCCACCTGAGCTTTACCTGCACTGGATACAAGTGAGGATACCAGTCCGAAATAAGTTGAACTCTACTGTACGGACTTGCAAATCTCCTTGTGCACCTGTGTCTGTCTAGAACATTGTTAAAAATCCAGATTTGATCAGTAGGTCTGCAGGAGGGCCTTAGACTGTTAATTTCTAGTAGTTGTCAGGTGACCACACTTTGAATACTGAGGGTTTGTGTACAAAGCACTGGAGACACTGGCTTGCCACCCCTCTCATCCCTGCAGCCCGTGCACCTTCTCTTAACCATGGTGGGGGCAGGCTCAGTCCAGGACCAAGTCCGGGTTCAGGGGCAGCTTCCCTGTTCCCACACTGGACCTGTGCTTACCAACCACACCCAGTGAGTTCAGAGTGCTAAACAGACAGGACACTCTTCTAGTAAAATGAGAATACTGCAATTAAAATGATGACTACTAGCAAACAAGAGATGTGCCTTAGATATTAGGTCAAAAGAAAATCATCAGTGAGTGTAAGATGGCACCCCGCTGGCACAGTGCTCTGTCAAATGGGTGGACTGAGGACCTTCTGGGGCCCTGCCTCTCAGTGCTCTCCTCCACACTGCTTGAGGAATTCTTCCTTTCAATGGCCCCACAAGTGCTAGAGATATCATTCACTGTGCTCACAAGGCAGTGTCTGTCTATGCCAGTGTGACTTTGTTCATGTGCAATGTTAGTCTTCACATCCTGATTTTATTCGCATCTGATCTATCCTAAGTCACCATCCAATCTACTAGCTTCAAGAAGTCCTAAATTGGGCCTCCCTGGTGGCGCAGGGGTTAAAGTCTCAGTGCTATCAAGCTGTCTCCAGCCAACCTTCAAAAGTCTTGTGATGCATTGTTATGTGGTTAGGACTCTTTGGGTCATAAAGAATGTGATGGAATTGGAACACAAATTCCAAACCCAGGCAGTCTAGGTTCTCTATCCATGTGCTTCCTCAGTGGGGTTTTATATACTGTTTGATCTTTCCCTGAGTACTTCTTAAGCTGCTGCATTACAATTGTAGGTGCTCAAAAGAGGAATGAAGGAGGGAGGGGGAAAGGGAAGGAATGAATGACTTTCTGGAGGGCCACTGAGTAAGTTCTCACAATTTAATACCCCGCTGAGATAATCTGTCCTGGTTACCTTGGGATGTCAGCAGAAGTTGGAATTTCTATCCATTTAACCATCTGGTATTCAACATGCCATGAGAATTTTCAGACTCAGTAACTCATACAGGTAGCTGGGGGGTGTTTTTGCTGTTAGGTATATTTTTTGTTTTGTTTGTTTTAAATATTTATTTTATTATTTATGCATACAAGAACTGGGGTGTAGGTCAGAGTTGGGGGAGTGAGATGGTTCACCAGAGACAGAGTGGGGAGCAGAACAGGAGGATCCACTGAAATACACTGCTGAGGGGAGAAGTGGATGAGATAGGACAGGTCTGCTGCACCATGTGGGTTAGCTTCCTGGCTGGGGATGGAACTCAGGCCACAGTGGCTGGCAATAGCTTGATAGTCCACAGACTTTAACCCCTGCAACCTCGGGGAGGCCCATTTTTAATACCTCTTTTGACATCAAGAAAACCCAGACCATGCCAGAAATTAGACCAAAGAGATATTTAAATTCGCAATAACCAAGTAGTTTCGACATTCTCACAGATCTTTAATGCTCCTTACTGGAAACCTGTTTGGAGGCTGGAGAAAATAGTAACACCCCAACACACAACTTACATTGCGGGAGGGGGGCAGTTTTGCCTTTGCTCTTTCCTCTTCCAGGAATACCCTTACCTCAGAGACCCACAGGATCCTACACTGCTCAATTGTTATCTCATATAACATCCTTCCTTGACCTCAGATAAGTATCAACTAGCAATTTTTACCCTGTGGTCCTGTTTATCTTTTTTGTGTACAAAGCCCTCATTAGCTCATAAAATATTGAATATTTATTTGTAAACACTCTTTCCCTCCCCATTAACACATCAGATCTGAGGCAGGACCTAAGTCACTAGTGTTCATCTCTGATTTTCTAGCATCCAGGATAGTGGTTAGTTTTTATTTATTTATTTTTTTATTTCTTTTTAAAGATTTATTTTTTATGCAGACAAGCTGGGGCACAGACCAGAGGCATGGGGCAGCAAGATGGTTCACCAGAGACAGAGTGGGGAGCAGAACAGGCAGATCGATGGAAACACACTGCTGAGGGGAGCAGCGGGCGAGGCAGAAGAGGTCTGCTGCACCATGTGGGAATCTCCCCAGCTGGGCGTCGAACTCTTGTAGCCGCTGCCGACAGCTCCACAGCACAGCGCTTAACTGCTGCGCCACCAGGGAGGACCATTAGTGGTTAGTTTTTAGAAGATAACCCCAAAATATACCTACAATAAATGATTTAACATGCAATAAGTACCTAAACAGAATGCTTCCATTCTAGGGGGAAAGGGGAGGCATTCCACTCCTTATTTAAAACTGATGGCCTCTTAATTATTCTGATCAAGTAGAATTTGGCTTCCCAACAAATACCATCTCTCCTTCCCTCCTCCCCACCCCACCCCATCCCATATTAAATCTAAGACTAGATTCCCTTCAGTGCCATCAGCATTTTCATGGGATGGATTCAGGAAGCTGTTCTGACTCACTCAAAAGAGTATCTTAAGAAGGGAAAGGGCTCTTTCTCTCTTTGCTGGGTGATGGCGTAAGATCTTTATTAGGTCAGTGCCTCCACAAACCACAAGCCTCTTAGGGAGGTAATCTGTCCTGCTCATCCTGTCACTCTTCAACTTAGTGTCACTCAGAACTGATGTGCTCTAGCTGCCATCTCTATTATCCATGTGCAGTAAAGTGGCCGCCTCCTTCTGTCTTCAGTTCGACTGGAGTCCAGTTTAGCATCTTGGGTATGTTGGTCACTGTATCTGAGAACCCATGGAGGACTAACCATTGACATAATTAGCAGGTGTGTCTTGCCCGAGAGTACATGGGACTTAGCAGGAAATACTACTTTTGTTTTTCACGTGATGACAAAAATCCAACAAATTTGATATCAAAGTAACCATAAGATTTTGTTGGCCTCTTTTGAGAATGTTTCCAAAATGTAGTATGTAAAATGCCGTCAAAGCCACATTCACACAATGAGAAGCTGTCCCTCCCTCAAATCTCTTTTATCTGTGATAGATCTTGTTTTAAATGTACCTGCCCATTTATTGTGGATGACACACTAATAAAATGAAGTCATTTTAATAAACTCTGTATCAGAATATCCCATCTTCTAATGTGGCAGTGTGAAATTTCACCACTGGAGAAAACATTTAACATTCTGACTATTTTAATACTTTTAATAAATATTTGCAATTCCTATGATAAAGCATCCCAGTAGAAAATGCATTTTCTCCAAAATTTATATGGCTGCTGGCAGGTGGCCATTTTCTAATTTTCTGTCTCACTTACATACATTTATTACAGACTTCTAACTACCCCTTTTTGCTCTTTGGCTATGAACATATGAACATACTATTTCCCCTGAGTAGTAATGTATGTGGTTAAAACTGAGGATGGTGAATGGGAGTTTCCTGATTCGCAAATTGGAGGGTTGTTCAGATCTCTTGGGAAGGGTGGTGTCCCTTCACATCTACTTTACTTAGCCCTAAAACACATTTAAATCAAGTTTTCAGCTCCACAAGGAGCTTGAGAGTTTCTCTTATAGCAAAGGTTAGGGACAAGTGTGAGGGTGGGATGGGGAGTGTGGACTGGGCCATTATTTTGACCTATGGGCTTTGCGTTTACTCATGCAATGCAGTCAAATTTGTGACATCCTTGGCAGCATAATAAGGCTTAGTGAGGGCCTCCCCGTTGGCGCAGCAGTTAAGCGCTGCGCTGTGGAGCTGTCGGCAGCGGCTACACCAGTTCGACGCCCGACCAGGGAGAATCCCACATGGCGAGGCAGACCTCTCCTGCCTCGCCCGCTGCTCCCCTCAGCAGTGTATTTCTGATCTGCCTGTTCTGCTCCCCGCTCCGTCTCTGGTGAACCCTCTCGCTGCCCCACGCCTCTGGCCTGTACCCCAGCTTGTATGTATAAATAAAAAATAAATCTTTTTAAAAAAATAAGGCTTAGTGAGATTGTAAGATCCAGGTTAAGCAAACTATGTTTAAAATATAAAGGGAAGGAAACTATTGAAGAAATTCGATTATAAATCTTGAAGAATAAAAATTAACTTTTTTGAAATGTATTACTCTTTAATATATATTCTAATCTTTGTTTTACTTCTCCATGTAAAATTCCTGGACATATCTCAAAGCAAACATTTCAAAACGAAGCTCACTACTGCTCCTTCCTATTCCCTATCTTCTGACATACTCGGAATTGAATCTCTATGAGTCACACTTAAGCATGGACACAAATAATAGGAAGGAAGATGCATTCCAGGCTGAGGGGGACAAGCATTCATGAAAATGGAAAAGCAAGTAGAAGATGCTTGAGCAGGGCTCTGCCGAACCTGAGAGGCAGCTGAGAAGCCAGGTATTTGGATGTAGGAGAGAGAAGTTCCAGAAGAGACAAGGAGGATAGGCCACAGCCAGTTCCTTGGAAAGATATCATTTCCTTCCTTTCATGTATGCACCTATATTTCCAACTTCTTTGAAAAGAGGATAACTCACCATGATGCACCACTTGCTATATCCAGCTCCCTGTCTTCTGCATGCTGTGACTTCTGAGATATTCACCATCTTCTAAGCCCTATTTCTAGTGCCACAGCATAAATCAATTATTTTATGTGCAGTCCTGCTTTAACATTCTCTTCAATTAGAGAATGGAGGGGAACATTGGAGAAGAGTTTTGGGGTCCAGCAGCTTGAGATCAAATCCCATTGTGTACCTCTTGGCTGGGGTCTTTTGGCCAACGAAAATAATCTCCATGTTTCAATTTGATTTTGCCATTTTTAAAATTCAGCAGTAGAGGAGCAATCTGATAGGATTTTCAGAGGAATATGTCAGGCTCTCTTTAAAGATGGTATGGATTTGAACTTAAATTACTGTTAAGGACTTCTGGAAATCCAGGGCTCTATTCTTATCACCCTAATAACATGGTCTCGTACTGGGCTTCTGTAAAGTTGTTTTCTGATCTGAACTCCAAACACCTTGAGAGCCAGGGCCACATCCAATAAAATGGGTCAGTTTAATATCCAAATCACCAATCTATGGGCTTCGACTAAAACATTTAGGACACAAATTCGTGGAGTTCATGAAGTCTAAAATCAAGCATTTTTCTTTTATATGGTGGGGTTGAGAATTGGCTTAGGGGGAAAAGCATCACATCGAGAATATTTTTATGATCTTGGGTCAGGGAAGAATCATTAAACAGACACTCTAAGTACCAAACTTGTGAGAAAGTTTGATGAATCGATTGAAATGAAATTTGACTGAATTAAATGTGTTAAAATTTAAAACATTTATGACCCAAAATGAATGAAATGAAAAGATGCAAACTACAAGAAGATATTTGTAACATATATGTTTAATAAAGACTTTGTATACAAAATATACATAAAAATCTACCAATACATTTTAAGAAGATGGAGAAAAACAGAGACTAGAATAAAAAAGAAATTTTACAGAAAATAGGGCACAAATTGTGAATGGATAAATGCAAAAATGATGAAAATCCCTTTTAATAAATTGAAAATATTAATATTGAAGTTCTTGAGAAGCTAACATTTTTATTTACTAGATTGGTAAAAAATAAGATGTTTGATAATGAGTACCGGTAGTAAAGACGCAGATATTTGAGAAAACAGACATTTTGGTGGGAGTAAAACTTGCTACAATCGTGTTGGGTAATGACTTGTTGCCAGTTTGTGACTTTGACCATTTGCATATCTTAGGACCAGTCATTTTACCTCTTTTTATGCAAGTGGACAAACTCTTGCTTATGACTTCCAGGACATATATATAAGAATGTTCCTGGTGAAGCAATGTTAGTGCCTTTCAAAAGGATACTAAATATATGTTATAGTCTGAATTTTGTCCCTGCCTACCCCTTCCCCCCATTTCAAATGTCAAAGCCTTGGACATCAATATGATTGTACTTGGAGATATGGCCTCTAAGGAGGGTATTAAGGTTAAATGAGATCATAAGGATGGGGACTAATATAGTAGTATCCATATCCACATGAGAGGATGAGACAGTAGGAGTGTGCTTGCACAGAAAGAACGCCACACAAGGACATCATGAGCAGACAGCTGTCTGCAGGGTAAGAGAAAGACCTCACCAGAAAGCAGCTGTGGAGACACCTTGAGTTTGGTCTTCCGGCGTTCATAACTACAGAAAAACGGATTTCTGTTGTTTGAGGTGCCCAGTCTGTGGTATCTTATAGCCAAGTAGGAAGACCAATAAAATGCATAAACTATTATGATATATACACAATGGAATTTTATACAGCAGCAAAAATGAATAAGCTATATATATATATATATATATATATATATATATATATAATATTATATAAAAGAGAATAGCTGTTTTTTGAAAAAAAAATGCTTTTTTCTCATCTGCAAGTGTGGAGCCTTCATTTTTTTCAATTGTAATTACTTTTTCCTTTCCTTCACATCCTTTACCTTGTCTTCTTTCCATACAACTTGTTTCTTTATAAACTTTAACATTAAGTATATATCAATTTTATTAACTCTTGTTATGTAAGATAACCCACTAAAATAACAGGTATACGAGAGTACCATATTCAGAATTGATTTCAGTATAAAATTAATTCTCAGTTACTTATAATATTTAATTTGTATATGCAAATTACCCTAGTCACTGAAAAGATAATTGACTTTGCTCTGAATCTCTCAGTCTACATATTAATTTCATATTCTCTCCCAGACCCACATACTCACTGAAGCTCATTGGTATTATCTGTGTGAACTTAAAGGAGTTATAATATCAATAAGTTTGTTAAACATTATCACATTTGGTCTGTTGGGTAGAATTTGTTTATGTTATCCTGATTCTGTAACCATACAGCATTGAACAACTGCTTCTAATACCTTATGGATTTTTTCCTATTTTATGAGTCATATTCACCATTGAAAGTTAAGTGTTATTGTAAAATATTAGCTATGACAAAAGTTTCTGGCAACTAAGGGAGCATATTTTCCAATCTCTAATTGGTATTTTTTTTAATTTATTTATTTATTTATTTTTTATTTATACATGCAAGCTGAGGTACAGGCCAGAGGCGTGGGGCGGCGAGAGGGTTCACCAGAGACGGAGCGGGTAGCAGAACAGGCAGATCAGAAATACACTGCTGAGGGGAGCAGCGGGCAAGGCAGGAGAGGTCTGCCTGGCCATGTGGGATTCTCCCTGGCCGGGCGTCGAACTCGCGTCACCGCTGCCGACAGCTCCACAGCGCAGCGCTTAACCGCTGCGCCACCGGGGAGGCCCAATCTCTAATTGGTATTTAAAAAGAATTTATATTTTAAAATAGGTACTAATAGCCCACTAAATTCCCCATGTTGTTGTGGGACCACAGCACATATACAGAATAGACACATTCACTTTTCAAACGAATTTTCAACCTCATTTATATGCATTGATAAGAGGTGGGGATTCTTCCAGGGTGGATTGTGATATCAACCCACTAAAACATTGCCTTTCTGTGGTATTTTATTGCTACTTGTCCTACCCTAAAATATTCAAAACAACCTGTCAGTCTTACCTCTTGGGACGTCTTACAACAACCATAGACACATTTGGTTCTAGTCAGAAGGTTTTGTGCAAGACATCACCCAAAAAACAGGGCGGGCTGTTAAATTATATTAGTTTTTACCTTTTGCTTGAGGAAATGTGAAACCTTTCAATGTTAATGCTTCAGAGTGATCTCCATGAACACAACCACCAACAATTTGGAGAGTTTGATGATTGAAAAATAAGGTTATTTTTACAAATACCAACTCATTTCTTTGGCTGACTGTGTAGGAGCAAGAAGTACTGAAGAAATTATGGAATTTCTATCACCTGAGGGATCATGACAAAAAGGTTTGCTTTTCCAGGTGATTCAAAACCTAGTTGCATTAACTTCTCTTTTAATATAGTTTCCTCTACTATCTCATTCAGTGAAGTTCATTTTCCTTCAGATACTAAATCTGTACAACCCGAAGGCATGAATACAAAAGCAGAATTCTTTGTTCCCTAATTATCTTTGGTGGAATTAGTATCATCAAAAGAAAATCCCAGCGAAATCAACTTATACAAGTATGAGAACAGGAAACAGCATGTCATTTAAAGAGTCCCCGGTGGTGTGGTCCACCCACAGGAGAGCAGAGACTGGAGCCAGTACCCTCTGCTTGAGATGGCACCAGGGCAGACCGGGGAGAAAAGAAGACCAGACCAGGTTTCACAATTGCCATATTTGAATGTGTCATTGCTTTAAGGAGTCCTAAAGGCTGGAGAAATGACATGAGTGCTATGAGAGGACGTGAGTGCTGTTATCTACGCTCAAAGACCACAACTTTCATTCTCAGGCTTAAAAATCTTAATATATGAAGTAAGTTGTTTCTTGCGAATATAGATAAATTCCATTGTCTAATGTTGGATTAGGAGCAATTGGGATTATATTATACTTCCCTGAACATTGACCAATGTCTGTTTGGAAGTTTCATCAGGCTTTTTGTGTTCTCTGGTAATGAATTTCCATTTAATTCTTATTCCTGGGTGGACTGGAATCCATAAATATAATTGGGAAGTCTGCTGGCCATTATAGGAGCTGTAACTCAATCCACAGGAGCCTCTGATAAAATGTGAATACTGGCTAAGCTCTACTCCAGCAGTTTATGCTCATTTGCTACTTGTTTTGAATTACTACCTGGTAATGTCTATTTTCTCAGGCATTATCATATCGGTAATAAGATCATGCCAATCCATTTTGATTTTTTTTTTTTTGGTGACACTGAAATGGAATAGCCCCTCCAGCTAGTCTCGTTCATCAAAGTACTTCTTTCCTATCAAGTCTCTTAAGAATAGAACTGTCCCACTCTTTGACCAATCTATTCTTTCCATTTCTATGACAATACTTTGTTAATTTGACTACCTCATTGCTTTGTAGCTTTGAAGAAAGGCAGAAGTGAGAGACACGTGAATTCCCAGTAACCTCTGGGAGTGTGTTCTTCCAAATATTTCTGCTATTTCCTCCTGCTGGCTCACTATCATGTCTCAGTTCCTATGGGCAGCAGATACAGATCATGCCCTCCTGCCTTTGGCATCATAAATATCTTTCAGATAGTAGATAATTCACCAAATCTTCTATGTTCCTGTGCCCTTAAGATATTCTCCCTGTGAAGAGAAAAATGCATTTTGATTTGAGACATTCCTATTTTTATAGGGGTATTAAATTATAACCCTATGATGATGAGGGAGCTACTTCTGACATCAGCAGATGCCTGCTTTGTCTCTTCCCCCCTTCCCTGACCCCAAAAGAAAGATCTGGAAAGCTACTAAACCCGATAAACAGCAAGAGTACCTTGTATGTAACCCCATGTTTGCGATGCTAAATAAGATGTGTGTGGGTAGATTACAAGCAGTCTGTGTCAAGTGAAGGAATTTGGTTACTTTAAATCTCTGGAAGGAAATATGTATCTCTCTGTATCCAGCAAGTCCATTCCATTTTAGCTTGCACTAAATATTAAAAACCTACATATGCTTGGGTCAAATTTACTATCTCTTTCCAGAGACTCTTTTCCCCAAATTTGACTGTTCTTATGAGATATTTTAATTTTTCTCTGTATAGTTTCTCCAAGGTTCTGTCACATGGATTCTGGAACCCCACAATCCCGATCAACCATGTTGGTGGTGTGTAACTATTAGGATGACTTCACAGTAGACTTCCTTCAAATATTACCTTAGGTTAGTTACCCCTGAAAATGACCTGAGGGCAAAGTTGGATATAAAACTAAAGTTAGTTTGAAAGGGGAGCCCAGAAAATTCAAGTGATCATGTGTGGTGATAAGAGAGAAAAACCATAAATGCTATGTCAATGAGCTGAGATTTCCTGTGGGCAATGGGATATGCCGTTACACTAGAACCTTCCGAGAAACCAAGTGGCGCACACCTCACATCACCCCACGAAGTACTGAGTGTGTATTCACTGCCACTCTCCCACCTCTGGTTGCCCCAGGGAGCAGGGCTGTCCAGAACCTTCTGTTGTGACTAATTGCTGATAAAGTATGGAAGTGCTGGGAAAATCCTCATTCCATGAAGGATAAATACACAGACTTTTGAGATGGAGAGGTGTCTTTCACAGAGTGGGGGCAATTCCAGTGGACTGAAGGCAAACAGGACAAGACATAGGAAGGGGCTTCTACAGGTTCCAGCTGGTGGCATCAGTGTATAAGTCCAGCGAGCTATAGAGCAGCTGGGATGTCGAACCTGTGGAAGTGTGGAGCTTATATCCTTCCCCAAGGCACTGCAATTCCAAAAAGCATCAGTAATCATTCAAAGACTATGCCGGTCAAGCATAATGTGTCAGCCTGTGTGTAACCCTTGCCACCATAAGCAACTAATTTGAATACAAGTCCTGTCAAAAGGAAGCTGACATTCCTCAGCTCTAGGTAAGTGTTATCAATCAAGTGTATGGACTGAACATTGAAAATCTCTTGATTTTTTCTCCAGAAGAATCCAGAAATCCAGAGTTTATGGGCAATACTTTGATTGTCAAACATTCCACAAACAAGTTATTTGGGTCCCATGTAGCACAGCTGGGGGTGTCCACCTTCCATTTGCATTCTTATTTCCAACCACAGCACAAGGACTATGGCAACTCAGACGTATATGAAGTGGCTCACCAATGGATCTCTGGGTGGACAGATTTTCCTAGGACAAATTTATTCCATAGCAATCAGGTGTCCAACAGAGCTCTGATGTGGGGGAGAGGAGGTTAAGGACATGTAATTAGAACAAGTCTCTATCCATAGTAAACTTTGTTTGTGTTGAGCCTAGCACTGTCCTCAGGTAGAGTGGGGGGTTCCAAAATAATGTAATTCAAGTTAGAGCGGCATTGCTTAGTACATGGAAAATTTAAGGTAAAGCTTTGATCTCTCTAGTAAAATAAATTAATGCATGATCCTGACCTCAGAACAGTAGTCTTAATTAGGATGAAATAATTGACCTTGATATTGCCTTCAGCTCAGGGCACAACGATGTTATCGAAATGATTTATTGAGAAGTTAGACATGCTGCATATAAGGACTATTTATTTCTTAATCCTGCAGTTTCTAAGTATAAACTCCAAAACTACACTTACTACCTTTGCAGTGGTCAGTAAGGAGGTACATAGTATTAGAATGAAATTTATGTTGAGATGATGCATTGATAAAAGAGAAACATTATTTAAACATTAGTATTATTGATATTTTTGACCTACTTTATTTGCATTTTAACATAATTACCTCTTGTATGAGTTGTAGGATATCTTTTTTAAGCCCCTGGTCTAAGATTGGAAACAGATAACTGCAGAAAGAACTGGGCTAAAAGGTAAGAGATTTCAATCTTGATCTTCACTTTGTTGCTATGCAAGGTGGCCTTGGAGACTTTTTTCATATGATAATTCTCACTTATTAACATTTACTTACCATCCCATAGATTAATATAATTATTGTTTTACTTCTTAATTTGACCTTTGTCTATTATTATTATTTTTTTTTTTACTTAAAAATCATATAGCCAAATTCATCCTACCGAGTAAAACTCTGGGTAAAATGTAAAGATGACAAAAATGTTTTTGTAATTCCCAAAACCCACTTTCTGGTTCTTTTTTTTCTCTCATGACCTATTTCTTTCCTCTGTGTGCTCTTATTCATGTCCAAATGACACTTTATCACACCAGTAAACTCTTGTTCTGTCACTGCACTGGGCTCTCAATCAAGAACTCCAATCAGCCATTTACCTCCTAGTGAGAAAAAGTTAATGGGTTGCTACCTTTTGCTGCATTTGTACTTATTTCTGTTTGCAAAGTTAAGATTCCACTCTCCTCTTATAAGAATTCAAGAAACAAGTTTCCAGTGGGAGAAATTTTAGGACCAGTCAAGTGTGATTTCTACTCTCTTTCCATAGTTTTTAAAGGAAAATGGGTATGTATACAGTATGAAAAACTGAGGCTCAATTGTGTCTGAATTAGAGAGACTGACAGTGGTCTGTGGTAAGAAAAGAGTTCAGTTCTTCCGTGCAGTTCAAACTACATACAGCGGACATTTCTTAAATGACTATCCATTAAACCTGACTATCCATTAAACACTGGAGTCCAGAATTGGATATAATAGCGTCTGCCTTCTTGGAATTCACTGGCTGATGGAGGGGATGAACGGAAGCACAGATTCATAGGACAATACAAGGTTAGGCCAGGCTGGGGCTGGTAAGAAGGTATTCAACACAGACCCACGGTGCTTTTTAACCCTCTTCAGATCCCTACAGTAATTCAGTCAGACCATGCAGCATTTGTTTCCCCAGTCCTTGTTTCCTAATAAATCAATTTTCCCACCACCTCCTCTTCTTGTTGGCAAGTAACTGACATTGCTCTGGTATCCTAAGTACCCCCAACAAATGTAACATCACTGCTATCTCTGGGTCAGCCTCTTAGACGCCATCCCTGGCTCCTCCCTGTATCCCTCAGACAGCTTCAGACATTCTTTAGCTGCTTCTTTAGTGTTGACTTTTATTTTGGTTTAGCTGACATGGCTCCTTGTGCCCCAGATAAAAATAAAAATCCTCTGAGAACCCAGGAATAAAAGTGTTGAATAGAAATAGAAGAGTTAGTAACACCTTCATCAAGGAGGCACTGTGTCCTCTGCTCAGGAAGAATAACCTGCAGTTTGTCAGGAGCGGGAAGGAGGCCTGTGGACTGAGGGCTGCCTGTGCATAAAAGCAGGAAGGTGTGACCAACCTGGCATGTTCGTAGAAGAATGAGAGGCTGTGTGAGGAAGTCATACCTGCACCTCCTTGAGCTGCCAATATGTGTCTGTTTCATAGGAGAGGAGTATTGACACCTAGTCAGAAAAATCACTGTTGGCTCTTTAAGCTCCAGGGTCCACATTCCACAACATCTGTATGGAAATGACAGAAAGAAATTGTCCTATGAAAGAGAAAATTTCTGAAAGAAAAGCAAATGCAATTGGTCTAATTTCATATCTTTGATCATTATAAGAATTGGTGGAAATAATTATCTCAACCCCAAACCTTTTTGTTCTCTCTCTCTCTCTCTCTCTTTCCCTCTCCCTCCCTCTCCCTCTCCCTCTCCCTC
>PVIJ01009856.1:0-64054 GCA_004024925.1 Scalopus aquaticus | reverse complement strand
TCTATTATTTTTTTTATTATGGCAATTCTGAATTCTTTATCTGTTAGGCAGATGTAATCTTCTATGTCCATATTATTGGGTTCTGAAGAAGGATTTTCTTTCTGTGGTGTATTGTTTTGAGGGTCATTTGTAATTTTTTTTCTTCCTGTTGTTGGCCTTCTGCTTTGCTCTGATCGTTGCATTCCTGTGCTGTTGGTGCCGGCAGGCAATCAATGGTACTTTTAAAACAATTTCTAAGCAATACTCCTTAATGCCCCATAACTTATGGTTATAGCTTTAAGATATTAATTGAGTGATGAGGAACTGTTGACTTACTCATTTTACAACCCTGTGACCCTTCTTAGGGAAAAGTTTCAAGAGTAGAGATTCTCAATGTCCAAGTTCCAGGGACACCTCAGGTGGTAACTTCAGACCCACTTTTTTCCAGGTTGGATTTATTTCAAGGAAATCAAAACAGAACCAGTCAATACCTAACCACTAGGGTACACCAGGAAGTGTCAAAATCATTCAAATTTGCCTCAAAGAGTAGTAGTTCTCAACTTCAGCTACACCTAAGAATTACCTGAGAAACTTTAAAAACTTTAAAAACTATTGATGGTTAAGTCCCACTCTAGACTTTGATGTAATTGGTCTTGAAGGCAGCCTGAACATCAGGAGTTTTAAAATCTCCACCAGTGAGACATGAGCCAGATGTATCTCTACCCCCTTATCTTTGCTGTTCATGACCAGTACTATTTGGCTGAGGTAAAAGACAGAAACCAGGAGGTAGGGAAGAAACTCTGGGAGAAAGAATAATAAATAAGGTGCAAACCCAGCAATAATGAGCTAAACCACAAAAGCAACCGAACTCTGAAGTTCAGAGAGGCAACCCCCTTCCCCTTCAACTGAGACTATTCAGTAAGCCAAGGGTTGGGTTATAAGAAACTATACTCCAAGAGAAGCAATATTTGGACCCAACTAGGCCAGAAAACCTTAAAGGAGAGAGAATTCTGCTCATCTACTTACTCACTTTGCTAACAAGCAGCCCCAAATAGGAGACAAAACCAATTCCTATAGTGGAAGCAGTTGCAAAGAAAGCAATAAACGAAAAATTCTGAAACTGATGACCAGCTTGTTTGTTTATAATTGGCTCCTGGAACAGGGAGACCTTTGAATGTCTCCTGTGCTCAAAACATTTTCCACATGTCCCACAGTAAATAAAGCAGACAGGAAAAAAGAAAAAGGAATTTTAAGAAGTGCAGGTCATAAAACCCTATTGGTCAAATATCCACTTTGCCCAGTGCCAGACATTTACCTTTCATGTAGTCATAGCAGCTTGGAATGAAAAACATTGACCTATAAAGATCACTTTATGGTTAACAGTCCCAAAGGCAACCTCGCTGGAATGATTTTGCCATCACCTGAGAGCCTTATTTTCTAGCCTAGCACTGAGTTAATTTAAAGTAAGTGACTATTTCAATGTATTTATGTGATATAAGATGAGGCATAATTTTAAGTGAAAGGTAGATGTGTAACAGAGCAGTGAAGCATACACAGAATTGACACCTGTTTTATACAAAAATGCTGGGCTTTATACAAGCATATCATTAAGTTGTAAATATTTGTTGGAAGCTAAATCTTTGCGCTATAAACAATCTTAACTTGTAAAGGCCTTCAAGAATTTTCTTGATTTGAAGATGCATTTAGATCTGTAAAGGGCAAAAGAAAAATGCTGAAATCTACTCAAATAATAATTCCCACATTCAACACAGGGAAATAACAATGCATCAGAAATCATTAGACTTTATGTTTGTCTAGACTTTCTCTCCAAGGAGGTTGCATGATTCCACAACGTAGAGAGTCGCCTATGAATAAATAATGGTGCCCTAAGTTAACTCTTCAACAAACAGTGGGGATGGGGAGTTTCTCTGTGGGCTTACACACTTCTCCTGGCTCTGTTCATTCTTATCTTCTCCTAATTTTTCTGACATCTGCTGGATCCCACTTTCAACTAGATGTGTGAAAAATGACATTTCTTTCCTGTCTTTCTCTTAAGTTGATGCTTTCTTTCTTGTAACGAATATGCATGGACTCTCATGACTGTCAGAGAAAATTCCAGGACAATCTTTGATTAAGTTCATACACTCACTATGAATTTGCTAGATTCCTTTGCTGGGCCTGGTTCTGACTACCTTCAGGCCCTGAGAAAGAGATTTCCAAAGTGCCAGTTCCCTCATTTACCCTAATAGGCCACATCTCTCAGGCACTCTTGTTTGGCTTGTTTGGGGAAATCAGTGCAATAGGAGTTTTCGTGATCTTCTCTTGTTGAATTTGTCACTAATTTTTGTCATTTCTTTGCCCATGACACGTAAAATATCTATCCTTGCTGCCTTCATTCTACACCTTCAGTTGAGAAGGCGTAGAATATGTGAGACACCTGAGCAGTCAGTAATTTCACAATCCTTCATACCAGTATTCCTTAAATATTTATTCTTCATTTATTGTATGGAAGTAAAAATAAACTCACTTTCTATTAATAAAAATTACATGTTTTTCTGTGTTCAAAAATGAGGGACTAATGACCATGATCACCAGAACCAGAAGATGCCTTAGAAGCAAACTGAATTATGTAAAAATGTAGATGACAATATAAATCACTCTAAAACAAATGACTTCTTTCCAATAAATAGTATCATATCATGTATTACTGAGTCTCAAAGTATTCATTGACATCAAATGCCAGCTTTCACAATTGTCGACAGAAGCTAGTCTTAAGGTTGATGGTATGGATAGCTAGAACATGCAGTTGACATGTACATTTTGTGAAGAACTCCAAACAGCAAATGGGAAGTGGGTCTTTAATTAATTTCTACTTGAGAATGTGCCTGTTTGAGTGGGAGTAGAATCAGTCTATATTTGGCTATTTGTGAAAGGCATGATCTGGATTGTGAAATTACTCTGCTTTGTCAGGTTGGCCCCCAGGCAGCTTCCCTGTCAACTCCCTGACTCTAGCTCTGCCCTCATCCAAGGTCTGTTCATCTAACTTGAGGAGTCATGATTTCTCATCATTCCCTTCCAATAGTGAATGGAAATTCCTATCTTCATTTTCTCTCCCTTCTTATATATGCCAAAATTAATCTGGCTTACCTTTTTTTTTTTATACATACAAGCTGGGGTACAGGTCAGAGGCGTGGGGCGGCGAGAGGGTTCACCAGAGACAGAGCGGGTAGCAGAACAGGCAGATCAGAAATACACTGCTGAGGGAAGCAGTGGGCAAGGCAGGAGAGGTGTCTGCCGCGCCATGTGGGATTCTCCCTGGCCGGGCGTTGAACTCGTGTCGCCACTGCCGACAGCTCCACTGCGCAGCGCTTAACCACTGCGCCACCAGGGAGGCCCCAATCTGGCTTATCTTGATGAGGCTGACATTCATTCTGAAATCCAAAATGGGGTGGCCTTGTGTTCACATGGTTGAATGGCCTGCAGGGCATTTCCATGGGCATATGGTCTGAGCTCCACAACTACAAAAAATGGAAGCCAGCATTCACTGGCTCCATTGCACCCCCTCCAGGGCATAGTGGGAGGGCTTCACCACTGCAGGGAAACTCAGTAGACACTGAATGCAGCTTTTTGGAGCCCTGCAGTCCAACATGAAGAGGGAGATTTAGGCTGATGAGATAATAATTTCATTCATCACGTGTGTCCCTTAGGAGGAAAAGAAATTAACTCCTCCTTGAAAAGTGAGGTAAAGCTACTAATGCCCTCTGTGATAAGTCTACTTAAAAATAGGTCACTTGCCTCAGAAATACAGGCAAAGATTGTGCTGAATGAATCCCCAAGAATATACATACTGGCTAGAACAACAGGAAGAAAATTGAGACCTAATCCTGCCTCTGACAAGTGACTGATCACCCATGGGCAGCCCGCTTAGCCTCCTTGAGATTGTTTCCTCATTTGTAACACAGGAAGAAAAATCTTGGTCAATCTCCCAAACATACTCATTGAGTTACTCGAAAAAAAGATACCGTATCTCATAGCCAACTCAGTTTCCCATAACCCCCCACATTTCAAATAGGACATCAGTAAGGGAAATAAATGAATTCTTGTTCAATCTAATCAGTCTGTGGAAAAGTAATGCAGCTTTAATGCAAAGAGAAACGTCAACAGTGGTGATTTTACAGAAAAAAAAGATGTTTCTATAAATGTTTTCCAAAACACCTTTGCAGGAAAACAGTGATAAGCATCAACTTTCTTCTTTGTTGACTTAAGACTTCTACTTAATTCACTGCCATCTCCCTTTTAAGGGAAGTTCTGAAACTTCCTGAATGTTAGCTGAGTGAGAAATCATTCTCTGCCTGCTTCCCCTTCTTCCCAGTCTACTCAGGCTTCCTCCTGTAGCCCCACTGTGAAGACACCCATTCTCGGGAGCTCCCCCTAACTCCCATCCTTTTCCTTCCCCACATCTCCATGGTCTAGGGCTGGTCACAAAGTCATCAAAAGCGCATAGCCCACCAATGACCAGGCATATGAGAACTTTATTATATTTTTTGAGAATTGTCCTAGATACTGAGAGCACAAAGATGAATATTTCTCTACTATGCTTTTGATGAACTGATAGTCCACTAGAGAAGATTATTTCTCTATAGGGTAGTTCTCTAACTTTAGGAAGAATCAGTATCCCCTGGGGGTGGCCAAGCCCCAACCTCATCATTTCAGATTCAGGAGGTCTGAGACCTAAGAATTTGCACTTGTGCCCAGCTTCCAGGTGATGGTGATGCTGTTGGTCTGGGACCACTGCTCTGCTAGGTGGGTGCAGGCTCAGAACACCAGGGAGCACGCGAGCTCTCCTGTGCCTGGACTATCTCTACTGCATCACAGTCCCGTGGCATAGATAAGTGTGCTAAAATGAGCCAGGGACTACAGAGGAGCTCCTGGAAGACTTGCCTGCACAAGGTCCTAGGGGTACACTGGTGGCCCAGGAAAAGTGAAAACCGCCTGAGGACTATTTGCACAGGGAATTCAGATCCCTGGGTACCCAAGGTGTTGTCTAGAAAAAGAACACACCCTCTTGGCTCTGAGAACTCCTTACTGGTAGGAAGGAGTGCGGCCAGCAGGACACCTTCCGAACTGCAGGGACCCAGGCAGGGCCTGAGGTGGTTGAGGGTGAAGTCTAGGTAGGCAGCCTGTGATGACATGAGTGGTTTCCATGACTTTCCATGACTGGCATTCCAGAAGTTTCTACGCATCCCAGTGGAGGAACACAGAAGTAAAGACTAGCCAGCTGGTACAATTTCCTCCCTCAAAACCTGCACCCAACTCTTTCCTTCAGAGGTGCAGAGGAAAGGACCATAATAATACATCCTGGTTGGAGGTTGGCAGTTTGGGGAAAAGGCTGGTGTCAGGATCCTCTGAGAGCACCTTGGGAAACCTGATAAATCCAAGAGAACCTCAATGACTTGTAAGAACAGGACATTTTGAGGCCGACCATATTTTTTTTCATAAAAAGTTCCACATCCTTCCCTGAAAATTGATCATAGAGCCAAATAAATCAGCAAGTCCATCATCCCCTCTCCTTCTGGGACATGTTCTTCCCTTGATATCTGTGATCCATCTCATCAAATCAACACTCGGAAAGCTTTGAGACTGAATATCCCTGCACTGCAGCTGTTAATGAGTAGCAGAAATATAATTAAGGCTTTTCATTTAACAATGAATCAACCAAAGCACTTGGGAAAGATGTGACATTTACAAGAACATTTACATTTTTGTGCTAAAATATTATTTTAAAACTTCACACTATATCACCAAATACAGTTCTGGATGGAATTAAACACCACATTTCATGTAACTTAGTATGATATGTTTTGTTAAACCTTGTGCTCTTGAAATGCCTGAATTTGCACTGGAATGAAAACAAGAAATGCAACTCAGGAGGGGGAAATATGTACATATATCAAATAAGTCTTTGGGCCTTATGAGTCTGGAAAACACAGTGAATTAGATGACCCAAGCGCTGTGACTGGATGCACTACCCTCAGGCAACACGCAGCTCCAAGGAAGGGCCAGGAGGCAGAAGAGCTCACCCACTTGACAAGACCATGGCTGATGATCCCGACTTGTCAAGTCAATTGCTTCTAATCTGCCCTTCCTGACAGCTCATTACTTTCTTTCCTAAACATGTAATACACTAGACTGCCTTCTCTGGGGAGGAGAAAAAATGAAGTGAACCGTATGAAATATGGAGTTGAGCCACTCCTCTCAATAGATAGGATCATTGCTTAGGGAGTTCATACAGAGACAAGTGGAGGCCAAACTCGATTAGGAATAGACTGGGGCTCACTGCCCCCACTAGAACTGCTCCCTGGATTTTGACATCTTTCACATTTCTCTTTCCCTTGAATTTATAACTTTAGCAAAAGCAAGCAATGCATGTAATTCAGAATCCAACCTTTTCTCTGGGAGACACTTTGAACATATAGACATAACTAATGTCTTATGTTAGATAAATTATTCCCAGTGAATTATGCATGAAGCATAGGGCTGTCTCCCTTTTACAATCCTGCATTATATAAAATGGGACTATCGTTTTGTTCTCAATAATGTAGAGTTTATTCCTGATGTGTATATCTTGCCCTTCTAATTGAGGTTTCCAGCAGGTCCAAGATGGCTGACGAGGGCACCTATGTTCCGGTGAACCCTCTCTACTGTTTGGTTTTCTTACATTCCATTTCTCTTTGGAGATGGGTTATACTCAAATCAGAGTACTTTTAACAAAAAGGTTAACAATGAAATCATTATTTTTAAAATACCAATGTCCAGCCCCAACCACAAGGATTTCCAATTCACACATTCTTTGCGGGTAGTTTGCTACTACCAGTCAACGTAAAACATATAAATACGTTTCCTGCATACAATTTAAAATATTTTTGTAAGCAAAACATTATTCCCATATCACTATTCCTATAAGAAAGGATCACCACTTTCTTTAAGCCACATAGCTGGTGAGTAATAACACATTGTTTGCGGTTAGTTTGCTACTACCAGTCAACGTAAAAAGTATAAATACGTTTCCCGCATACAATGTGTTCAGTTATCCTGAGGTGGGATCAAAAGGTCAGAAATTAACTTCTCTGAGTAATTCTAATGGGCAACCAGGATTGGGAACCAATAATCTAAAGAAACTCCTCCCTGTTTTTTGACATGAACCCTGATCTATTCCAATTACTACAAGATTGTGCAAACAAGTCCTGTCACTTGGACTGAGCAAGGAGTGCCTTTACTCCCAACAGTTGTAACCAATTATCACACACCCAAAGCTCTGATGTGGAGCCCTGGGAAAGGGAAGACATAATAAATGGAGGAAAAAAATAACAAAGGAAGAAAATAAGTTTTGGTCATGCTCTTTGTATAAGGAACCCACTCAACATACCCCACCAAAGACATGGGTTTGTTATGACCCTAAGTAAGGACTTGAAATGGATGTGGAAAATGAGATGATCCTTGGGACCAGTTCTCTGTCAGTCTCTTTCACAGGCCTAATATTAGACTGCCTGCAATGTCACCTAAACTATTTACCTTTCCATCTTATGTCTCACCTCTTCACCATAGTAAGAAACACAGCACCAGAGCCATACTGGACCATTTGTACCCCTAGACACTGCTTCTTCATGGAGTCTTTTTTTTTTTTCAGGTTCCCAGGAGGTGTGTACTACACCTCTTCCTAACCCAACATACAGTTTCTTTATAATAACATGTGTTCTATTCTGCCTTATTTTATACTTACTCATATTCCAGTCTATACTCCCAGATAATTTAAAAGCATCTTTCAAACAAGCCCTGTCTTACTCACTTTGATCCCTATGGTCCTAACATGGTGCTTTTCATGTGCTTGGTCTCAGCAAATATTTCCTAAACTAATAGGAATTTCCCGAAGCTCCCCCAGATGGTCCTTTCATTCAGTGTGTTGATATCTAGAAAAGGTACTTCACATCTCTTGCTTCTGAGTCATGAGAGCCTTAGCCCCGCACTCAGACTCCGTGAATGAAGAATCTTCTTCAGCCCGCCAATGACAAGAGAAATCCCTCTAGACCTGCCTTCTATTATGCATATAGCTGCACAGCAGTCTGGTATCCTAAATGGGTCTCTTCCAGCTGCAGTGAATCATTTGACATTTCAGAATAAAATAAATATCCCTTTTAGGAAAAAAAATCTTAAACTCATTAAAAACCTTAGGATTATTGGGGAAGAAAGAAGGAAAAAAAGAATGGGGTGGGAGGTCAGTGATGGACACTTAAAAAAAATTCTTCCAATGATAACAGAGTTTGCAAGTAGTATGGCCAAGGAATAAATGCTTTCCAGATACCAAGTCATTTTTCAGTTAAACAAAACTCCCCATCTCCAGGAGGCCTGGGCCTTCTGCCTTGAGCTACAAGGAGAAGGAAGTGAGGAAAAAGGATTTTACTGCTAAATACATTCTGGTTTTTCAGACATTAAAAAGCCAGCTAAGGCAGCTTTCCTCCCAAGTCTGCCTGCCTGTGATGTGCAGGTGCCTCTTTTTTCTTTTTCCTCTTCCTAATAAGCCTGCCCTTTTAAATTTTAAAAACAAAAACAAAAGTAACCAGCCAAACACTCTGTGTCCTTGGAAAATAGGAATAATAGCTTTATCTACAGTTAGTGAGGATGGACTGATTAATATTGTTGTCATAATAAAATTAATATAGTTGATATTGAAGTTTATGTGACTCCTTACAGTTAACAACAACTTTTTTATGCATTGTCTCACCCTGTGAATCCTAGGAATCAAGAATCCCATTTTACAGAGCATGAAACTGAGGTACTGGGTGCTAGCAAGTGACCATGTGTTCTCTCCAACCACACCACACTTTGCTAACATGCAGCACAAGGCTGTGGATCTAGATGCAAACAGCCACATGCACAAACACACACATCCATACGCACACTCACACACACATTCAGGTCCCAGGGTGGGTCAGTGATTGAGAGCTCAGGCTCCGAGTCAGACAGGATAAAGATCCCATCTCTGCTCTCCATAACCTTAGGCAGAGGGTTTATTAACTTCACTTGATATCAAGTTCCTAATTTGTAAAACAGACATAAGAATACCCACAGGTTTCTCTCAACATTAAATGAGTTTGCGAAGCTCTTAACACAGGGCCAGGCACAAGTCAAACGCTTAACGAATGGTAGTTATTAATATTAGTATAAGTTTCATATATGAGCAATAGCACATCACACATTGCAAAGGACTCTGTAATTATGGCTTCTAGTTAAATACAAGGCCTAATGGAAAAAACATCTGGGAGTTTTCTCTGGCTGAGAGTAAACACTAATTTCAAATGAAAAATCTGTTCTAAACCATTGTACCTCAAAGGGGACGCCAATATTTTCTCAAGATTATGTATTCTGTTACCAAAAGTACACACACTAATCAAAGCTGGATTTTATTTATTTTAAAGCACCCCGTGTTTTAAAAGTTCTTCCAATAAACCATGTCCACTAGATTACCCCATATTTCACTGAACACTTCAATAATCTTTACACGTTAATCAACCACCTTGAGAGTGCCCCACTGTATTTATTACGCCTGTATTTTATTATTTTCTCAGTAAACCTTGTGTTTCAGAGGCTTCCCAGGACAACTCAATCACAGAAATTTGCTCCTGGGTGACATTTAAGATATAAGATTTTAACCCAGTGAAATAATTTTAATTATAAAAACAAAACCATGAAATGGAATCCTGGTGACAATTAAACAAAGCTGTAATTATCTGGCCAGCTTGTAAATCCCTTCTCTCTTCTCATTCAGTTTGCAGACCTGGATGTCATCTCATTAAATCAACAGCTCAGAGGTGCACACAAATGATTTCCACCAAATACACATTTCTCTTTCCACCTCTCCCAACATCTAAGCCTCTCTTACATAGTAGCAACATCAAATTAAATCGGGGGGGGGGGGGGGGGGGAGGGGGGAGTAAATAGTAATATCAGGTAGCTGAAGCAAAAACCAGCTGCTGCAGCTGATGCTTTGAGCCAACAGTCCCTGGGTGTTGGAGCCCCGGAGGACATATGAATGTGAATACTGTGTGTGTATGTGTGTGTGTGTGATTGTGTGTACAATTCTGTTGCAAGTTCTATTGACACAATCTTCATTTTCCTCCTCTGGGTGAGTGTCATTTTGTCAGAGAAATCTGTCTTAAAATGCATGAGCTGGTAAATCGAGGGAAACTGGATGGATCCAAGACTGTTGTGTGCAGAATGGTTTGTTCAGAGCAGTGGACTCAACTCTTCTCCCTTTTGGATGACATTGCACATGCAGAGCACCTAAGAAAAAAATGAGATTAGCCAGTTGAACTGATGCTGTGGTAAGTGTGAGGCAACTGCAGGTGGGCTGGGCACCTAGAGGCTTTGCCACTTCCCAAGTGCTGTTAGGAGTCACCCCACCAGAATTCTTCAAACCCACCTAGTTCCTAATTCTTCCACCCAGCAACAACTCAGTCTATTCTTAGGTCCACCTTGTTCTCATCAGTAACTAGTCAAGTCCCAACGGTTGGATTTCTTTAGACTTTCTCCTGGAGGAAGTGCTTACCTGTTCTACCTGCTTCCACCTCTTTAAACCAGACACTAACACATTGGTATCTTAATT
Source organism: Scalopus aquaticus (assembly GCA_004024925.1). Classification (NCBI taxonomy): domain Eukaryota; kingdom Metazoa; phylum Chordata; class Mammalia; order Eulipotyphla; family Talpidae; genus Scalopus; species Scalopus aquaticus. The sequence goes on along the minus strand of PVIJ01009856.1, from coordinate 53,415 downwards.
TCCACTATAGATTACATTCTTTCCTACTCCCACCTACACCATTTACAGTTGACAAAGTAATTCTCCAACAACACAACTTCATCCTGCAACCCCTAATCTACCTCAGGGCCCTTTATCTAACTGACTCAACCTCCTAGAGAACCTCACACTTGCAGGTCTCATCTCAGTCTTTGTCATGGTAAGAATGAGCCTCTTGCTTAGTTTATATTCAGAGAATGGATGTTGCTTGTTAATAAATCAATATGAATCTGAGTCCTTTTGTGAAAAGTAAGACCATCTTTTTCTTTATTTTGATAATGAGGAAAGGACACATTTATGTTCTTCTCAGAAAGTCAAAAGGACCAAATCTGCCTGAACCACTCTGTTAACAGTTTTCTCACTCATTAAACAATCTGCAATGTTTTAGTCTTTAATTAAAGAAAATAGCTCCCCAAATATTAATTCCAACCTAAAGAAATTCACCCAATTTTACCAGCTCATTTCTGGTGCCAACATCTTTCAGATGCCAATTCCAGATGGTGAGAAGGAAAGATTATTAAAAGTAAAAAAACTGGTAATTAAATGGACAAGTGGATGAGATGATGGCTTCTATGTGAGCTCCCCTTCAACTCCAGCTGTGTAGCAGGGTGAGGCACCCCCAGGAAAAAGACCTCAGGTTCCCACTTACCACAAGTATAAATTCTGTGAGAAAACTGTTAGATTCTCTTCTCTTTCCAAAAGCAGGGGCATTTTTAATGACTTTGGGACCGGTTCCTTATTTCCTCTCTGAGAGTCTTTCCCCACAATGATATCTCAGGATTCCCAAGCACATCAGAGATCAGGATGTCCCGAAACAAACTGCCTGTGTTGCTTCTTGCCATTACAAGCATTCCCAACACATGGCCCTGGACCCCATTCTCTGGGCCTAGCTCACAGGAATTGTGAGGGCTTACAGTTGGTGACCATGGACTACTCAGTCCACAAAGCCATTGACGGGGGAAGTGAGTGTTGGTGTGTTCTTCTCAGCACATTAGTCAGCACAGCCTCCTCTGTTTTTCTTCCATATTTAACAGACATTTCCTTGCCTTGCAAAAGCTTTGGTAAGCTCCTGGGGTAAGGGGTTAAGGTTCCCATGGTTGGATGAAGAACCCCATGGTAGGTTCCTGTGGAAACTGCTACAGGAAGCACATGTTATTTAAGCTAAATGATATTGGAGCTTGAGCAAAGCATAATTATTAAGACTTTTAATGACCAAAGCAAATTGTTTTGAATAAAGTAGAATTGGTTTAAAATATCGTGTGGGTTTTAGGTATAAGCATTATAGGTCAACATCTATATAGTCCACATCATGATCACCACTCTAAGTCTAATTTCCATCCACCACCACACAACTGACCCCTTTTACCCAATTACCTACCTCCTTCCCCTCTGGTAACCACCATTTTGTTTTTATAATCTAAGAGTTTGCTTCGTTTTGGTTATTTGCCTTGTTTATTTTCCACATGAGTTAAATCATAAGGTAGGCCATTGTCTGTAAAGAGGTGTCATGAAAAAGGAGTAGATTCTTCTCTGTTGCTTCAGAGGGGCCAAAAGGGTGGAATCTGCAGGGGGTGAATGTCAATTCATTGTAGACTTCTCTCTCTGTTAGGGTTAACAGCCGTACCTCTGAGCCAAGCATTCCCTGGACACATTCAAATGATCACAGAATTGTTGAGTGAGGAAACTGGAGAGCCCAGCTTCTTCATTTTCCAAGGAACAAAATTGAATCCTGAAAATTCTTCAGACATACCACTAGTCCTGGAGGTTAGAGTACAGGATCCTGCACTGAGGTTGGGGAAAAAGAGGGAGGTGTTGGTTGAAATAATCTTCAAAGCCCATTTCAATTTTTCAGCCTATGGCTCCTAAAACACACTCAAAATATAAGCAGAGAGGCAGAGTATCTTGATGGTGAACATTGGCTTGGGTATCAGAACTGGGGTCCACCAAACACTAGCTACATGACCCTGGACTACCTGACATTTATTTATCTTGCTCCTTCATTCACAAAATGGCACCAGTACCTGTACCTAACTCAGAGGATGGTTGTACAGGTTAAAAGAACATTGGCGAGCTATTATCACCTCAGCCCAACCCCAATACCTGACTAATGTAGGGGGTTTCATTGGGTACAAAATGTATTTTAACTTATTGTTGCTACACTGAAAAATAATGAGCCAAATGTTAGTCTGATTTACATGAACCCACTTACCACTTTATGGCATTCCATCCTTAGAATGTTTACAGTTTCCTGCTATGCCAGGTTTCTCTTGAAGAGAAACGGTATCTGAGTAATTATTTATATTCATTTATTCACTGATCGAACAACTACAGGTAAACATTCTGTGTATTTACATATCCATAAAAATGTGGCCAAGGAATTCCCAAAACCAGTGAGAAGTTGGACCACATGATATTCAAGGTTATTGCCAATGCATAAGTTTTTTAGCCAAAACTTTCCATAGATAACTTACAATGAATGTACACATTGCCATGAAAACTAGTTACCAGCAGTATTATAATTATTTTGTCTGATTAGAATTAAGTAAAGCTAATGGAACATTAACTCTGACAGACATATTTACTGAGGGGAATACTCTCCCCTCAACCTCATACTTGCATGGAGAGAAAAGAACTTATTTTTGCTGCTTGGGAGAGAAAAGTATGGGATGCAAGCTCTCTGAACTCTCATTCATTTTCTCTCCATAAAGAGGTGACTTACTTGATGAGTGAGCATATAGGGCCCTGGCCCTGTTAGGCTCACGAACTTTGGGAGCTAAATGGCATCCTAATGTGAAGATGGGTTCTGCCCTTGCAAGGCAGAGGTCTACAGGTTTCTCCAATCAGAAAGCTAAATTAGGGAGTCTGATTGCAGAACAAGTTATCCTTGCTCTCTACTTCAGATTCATTGATAATAAAGCCGATGTTTCGTCCTTGCACCGACTCCCATGTCTTATTTCTCAATTTGTTCCAAAATGAAGGGAGGAATAAGAGTTACCTGTTGATGTCCTTAAACCCCACATCATACAGTAGAGTCATAAATTGTAACTGTCCATGTCTAAGATCCTTGTGTTCTGAAAGAGCATTCCATTATTTTTTTAAGTCAGTGAACAATTATATTCTAAGTACATACCAAAACTTCTAAAGTACAAAAAGAATAAAACACAAAGGCTCTCTTTCTTTACTGGCATCAAAAGTTGGAAATGTTAAGCTACTCAAGAGTCTATCTTTAGGAAACAACATTTTTGAAGTTCCTACTTTATGGAGAATAATCTGAGTGATTGTGACGTGCTGAAGCTGGTCCTGAAATTTTGAAGACAAGTTGTCTTCATAGGCTGTTCCACACCAAATATAATACGAATGTTGTTCTTTTAAGTAACTAGTGAGTATTTGTAATTTTGCCAGTGCACTTAGTCTTTACTCATGTTCATCTTCATCTCATTCTTTCTCCTCCTCTTCCTCTTCTTCAAACTCCTCCAGTGCTTTGCCTCCCTAGGAAGCTGGATATCCTTCTGAGTATCCCACTGGGGACAGGCTCACTGGCTTCTGATATCTAGCTTCATTTCTTTCTGCTTAGTTTTAAGTCGCATTTTAAAGTGTTCTGCAGCTTTTTCTTCAGCTTGGTTTTTCATATGAATCTTACATCTGTAAATTTCTAATTTTTCCTCTACTTTCTGCTTTAATGCCTTGTGACCAATGCCACTTTTTCCTGCTTGACGTTTATTTGGCATTGAGTGGAATGAGCTCAACTATACCATCACCACTTTCGCCAAGGACCTGACCACTTTCATATCCTATCTTTTGGAGCAAAGCAAATGCTTTGTTTTCCAAACCTAGTATTTTCTTCAACCTGATGTCACATCTTTCTTGTTCTTCTTTAAAACTCATCTGCCTATTTTTCAAATTAGTTCCCGTTGCTTTTCTTCTTTTTGATGGGCTTCTCACATTTGCCTCAGCATTAGCCATCCCGGCCTGATACCCTGTTGGACGTTAATGAAGGAATCAGACATATAGCCCTCTTCTGCCATGTTCAGCTTCACAATGATAGTACCTGGCAGCTCTGCTTACCCTGACCCAGCTCACGAGAACATGCACTGCTCCAAGTGGAGATCTCTATTAAGTGTGTCCAGAATTAGGGGTTCTCTTCTTGTATCTATTAAATTATACTAAATCTTATCTGGGGGTCACTGAAGGGCAAATCCTTCTTGATTGTTGAGCACTCATTATCCCAAGGCTGGATGTTCCCAGAATAATAAACCCTCCAGGACCCTTACCCTAACTGCACATTCCTTCCTCTGTCACTCACAGCTTTGTTCTCAACTCTCCTTCAGGTCATCTGAGTTGGATGACTACCCAGAACGTCTCCCCTGGCTCCAGAATGAGAGATGTGGATTCTCCACCTAACAGTTGGACTTGACTTCTGGGCTGGCAGCAGGTAACCTTTAGCTTGTGTAATTCAATGGGCAGGGCTGCAGAGCAGAGCTCCTCAGACAGGCAGAGGGAAGTGAGTTGTGTCACTGGCCATCTGACATGAGGGACTCCCTGAAGCTGGACTTCATGAAAGAGATATGCTGGATGCCTCCATAGCCTGCGTGACTTCTTGAGGGAGTCAAGTGCACTGGAAAGTAAAATGGAAAATTACACTCATAGGTTACCCTTTAAAGAGAGTTTATAAAACTGACCAGTGCATTGTGGAAATTTCTGGGCTCACAGGATAGGGAAAACATAAAACTGGGCTTTGTCAGCCTGGCAGCAGGGAAAAATCATTAAGGAAAAATGTCAAACCTGTACTGTGCCCCAGTAAATCTACCCTGATTTACTAATTCAGCCTCCCTCATTCTGAGCCAGTCTTTTCTCTTGGTTCCTCTTCCTTTCTTCTGTCCTGCTTTCTTACATCAGCTGCATTGTTTCAGGAGAGCCTTTGTTTGTGCTCTCAATGAGTTATTGAAGTGTTTGCTGAAGAGTCGAGTGCACTCTCTCCTGTTATGTCAGGGGATGAGCAGAACTCCCTCAGTTCCCCTCCAGGGTGCCCTCTGGCATACCTGTTGGCCTTTGAGGGCCTAGTAAATAGTATGCCTGTTCCATATTGGAGTTCTGAATCAGTTCAGAGGTAGACACGAAAGTCTGGCAGACGGAAATGAAAATATCACTTCAATATGGAATAAAAAGTTCTAGTAGAGGGCATGGCTTCTGTCTGGCATCACCTACCAGTGACAGGTACAACTAGGTATCTGAATTGTCTGATTGAATGTGCATTAATTCAATTAGCAAAATATATTGCATCAACTATGTGCCAGGCACTGAATTGGGGGACGCGTAAAATGCAGGTGAATTGACTATAACTGCCCTCAAGGAGCCTGAAATCTAGTAGAAGGAAATTACAATAGCATAAAATCATGTGCAAACTGTACCATCAAAGAGAGGATAACTCATAACAAGGGGAGAAGGGGAGTCCAAGAGAATTTCCTAAGGGAAGTGGCTTCTGAACCGGCTTTTGAAAGATAGATAAGCATTTAGGGGACAAAGAAAAAAGGTGCTGTAATCCACAGGGAAGGAGTGTGCAAAAGCACAGTGCTGTGAAAGGTACGGTATATTCAGGTACAGCTAAGCTCATTTACGTTGTTGGAGTACAATGTAGGAATGAGGAGAAAGGAGTAGAGGACACAAAGTCTGGAGAGGTAGAAAGAGGCCTTGTGTTCTATGCTGAGCAGTTGGAATTTTTCCTGAAGAGTTCTCAAAGTCTAGTGTAAGATCCAGTTGAAAGGGAATAATTTTTAACAGGTGAGCCATTTGAGAATGACTATCATAGGTGTCGAGAAACTCACACAGACTTATCACTATGTCTCCAAAAGATAAGTTACTCAGATAACCTTCCAGCTAAAATCAAAGAGAAAATGATGGCTGAAACTGTAATAGTAAAAAGCGAATTTTTAAATGTAAAGATCTGAAAAGACATGAGACTTTCTAGGCTAATTTTTGGATGAAACCTTGTAACCAGAAAGGTCAACCAAAATAAGACCTAGAAAGTTTCATATGATCTGAAGAATTTTTGCCAACAACACAATGCCCTGCACTCCGGTCACCAGAGCAGACCTAGAAAGACAGGGGGTTATTTCAGTGCTAAACAAAAGGAAAGAGGAAAATAGAAAAGAAAATGAAAGCAGCTCTTCTTGGGTATTTGTGACAAGGAACCAACCCTCTGACAAGTTGCACCTCATCCTATACAGTCTGAAATGTTATCCAGTGACTCGAACTTGGTCTGAGGTGTTTTGACTATTAGCTCATCTCAAGAGGAGGTGCATCCATCCCTAAGCCTCACAGACCCTCACAAATAATTTTTCAAGAACAATAACGAGAAAGCAGTGAAAGATCATCAGGCACATAGGAAAGCGAGACAACCTGAACATAAAGAACCTTGAGAAGTAACAGAGTACAGGAACAGACCCACACCGATTTTAGATATTGGAATTTTCAAACTCGTATTTTTTAAATTTTTGATGACTGTTAAAAGAAAAATAATGAAAATAGATATATGCAGCAGGTAACTATCTAAAGGCCATAGCATATTTGTAAAATAAATGAACTGCCAAAAAAAAAAAGAAAAAAATGAACTTCTAAAGTGGAAATGGAAAAACACAAGAACCAAAAAAATACAGCAACTCCACATCTCTACTTGGCAGCAGATGGACACTACAATAAAGAAAATTGGTGAACTGAAAGAAACCCAGAATTTCCTTCTGGATTAAATAGAATCTCATTTTCCAGGATTTTAAGGGCAAGTTTTTCCCTATTCTTTTCAGCAACCACAGGTTGAGCTGTTCTTTTCTGGAACATATGTGGATATTTATTACTTCCACTTCCTCCTAGAAGCAGTGATTCTTGAAATATTTAATATGGTACTTGATTGCACCCCTATCTTTGGTCGGCAGCTCAAAGAATGCCGTGATTCATTCCTTTTTGACCTAGACATCCAGTCTCCACACTCAACCCAGATGTCTGAATGAATGGAAATTTGCCATCTCTGGCAGGTGGAATTATCAGTAGGTGCTTGATGAGTGCTTAGTAGGTCAGTTTGATAATGTTTGCCTTTTTGATTAAGAATCAGCATTCCTTTCTTGTTCCATATCACCAACTTCCTGTGTCTGGGTAGGTTGTTCTGTTAAAGAAGTTAACCACCTTCCTCCCAGCACCGTATGGCTCCTGGAGGACTGGGGAAATCTCTTTAAAGTTTCCATAAGCAAAATCAGGTAACGACCTCTTTGCCCTTTGTTAAGTGAAGATAAATTACCATTTTTTGGAAAAGAGCTCAACCCCCTGAGGCCTGCTATGGCAACTCAATCACGAGAGACTTCAGCAACTGCTCAGACATTTCATTTCACCCACAGCAATATGCAAGCCAGGCAAAGAAACATCACAATATGAAAACATTTATCAGCAGGGCTGCCTGTGCAGCTTGCCAGGCACAGGCCCTACTTTCTCTCTCTGTGAGGATGCCCAGCGGGATGTGGGGGAGGAAAGACATCTGTGGAGCAGCATCACACATCAGCTGGGCAAACTGACCAAGAAGAGCGTGGGCCACACCTGTAGAGGAGGGGGGAAGGGTAAATTGTTTAAGAAATCGCCTACTTCTGCCCCTTATCACGTCCTGATAGGGCAGCCATGGGACTCCAGGGAAAAACTTGTCTCCATTTCATCTTCTGTTCCAGTACAAAATGCTCCCTGTATGGCTGAGATTTGGAAATTGTTTGTCCAAAACTCACAATGATATTCCCAACTCAGATGGAGAACAAAGGATGGGATTAACAAAAGTGGAGGGGATGGGGAAATGTCTTGGAAGAAGAAAGCAAAAGCGTGAGCATCTTTTATATTTCCCCATTTGTCTACACTCCAAACCTTCTGGCTATCTTATGGTAGTATTCAGAGCTGGGAGGAAAAGGAGCAATTGTTAGTCCGATGTTTTTACAGTCCAGGGGAGGAGCTGAGATGCAGCCATGAGGATGAGTGATGTGTACAAATAGTTAATGACAAAACCAGACCCAGAACCCAGGCTCCTCAACTTTACCACCTGCACTGACCACACACTCACCCTCCTGCCCCAGAACCATTTATTAGCTAATTCCACTGACTCCCATTTCCCAGTTCTTTCTAACCAGTGCTACCACTTTCACCTTGATTCAAAACAGTAGAAGAAGGTCAGGTTCTATGTTAAACATGCACTTAATCCTTACACTCTGTGATGAATAATAATCCCTACTTGACCTATGAAGTTACGAAGACATGAGATTGGGAGAGGTCACACAGCTGGCAAATGACTGAGCAGGACTCAACCCCTCATTCCTCAGAATCCAGGTTCACACTCATTGCCTCATCAATAGACTGACCCCCAAGACTATTTCAGTGGTTTCCCACCTGGACCCCCTATGTTCATCCTTTTCCCATTTCAAACCATCCTGTACTCCAAAACCAAATTAATCTTCTTAAAATTTGCTTTTAATCATGTCACCTCCTTTCCTACAAGGCTGTCGCCATATCTTGTCATTTGATAATGCCCACCATCTGGTCCAACTAATATGTCCAGTCTTGTTTTCCAAGTTACCAAGGTTGGTACTTTCTGTTCTGCAGATAAACTTTTCATGCCTCATTCCCTCCTCCTACAATGCCTTCCCAAAGCCTTTGTTTCTCCCTCAAACACCAGCATTGGTTCCTTTATTTCCTCAACACTAATTGAATGCCTACTAATTGATTTATAATATTTATTGCTAAAAGGCAGTGTAGTTCCAGGGCAAAACACTGGAATAGATACATAACCTGATACTAACTCTATCAGTTATTAGCTACGTGATGTTGGGCAATCTTTTTGACCTGTCTGTGCTTCAGTTTCCCAAAACATAAAATAAGGATTATTATGGCTGCTACTTAGGACATTGTTGAGAGGATTAAATTAGTTGTTATTTTATACATTAAAAAACACTTTAAACAATGCATGGAGCATAGTGATACTTCCACTAACAGGAGCTAGTTCTAGCAGTGAAGTGGGTACTAAGTAGTGGACTACAGACATAGACAATTTCAGTATTTCTGCTTTACAATGGTATGAAAGTACTATGTACTCAATAGAAACCATACTTTGAATTTCAAATTAGGGCATTCCATTTTTTACTTTTGTTTAGTACTCAATAAGTTACATGAGATACTTAACTCTTTATTATAAAATAGGCTTTAAGTTAAATGGTTTTGCTCAACTACTTGATAATATGAGTATTCTGAGCACTTTTAAGGAAGCCTCGGCTAAGCTTTGATATTTAATGGTTAGGTATATTAAGTGCGTTTTTGACTTAACAATATTTTCATCTTATGATGAGCTTATTAGGATGTGACCCCACCATTAGTCCAGAAAGAGCTGTAGTTCCTGGGACACAGAATTAATGCGTCACGGTCAGTCCCTTAGATCCAACCTGGCACCATTAAGTGATCTAAGAGAGGGAGGTCCAGAGGCCTGCAGGCAAGGTGTTAGGTATGTGAGGGAGAGTAATAGTTCCACAAAGAAATGATGTTTCATCTCAAAATTAAAGCAGTATTGAGATTTCTTCCTAGTGGCATCTGAATAAATATGGTATAATCATCTTGGGGCTGCAATGCCCATGGACTGGAAATGACACTAGAAAGGCAAGCAGGGCCTGATCACATAAAGACCTTATGTCAGGGAAGTTTGGCTTGTAGCTTGTAAGCAGAGGAATGACCACTCCAGCCCATAGTGAGATCTTAGCCATTTCTGGTCTGGTCTAGAGCACTCAGATCAGGCCAGAAGTAGCATCTTTTACAATACAGTATTTATTTGCTATCTTGTATTATTTCTGAGTATAAACAACCCAAACAAGAATTTCTGAAGAGCTACCATGCTGCCCTGTCAGTGGCCTCTTTCTGATGCTTCTGATACGTTTTCTACCAAGTAGCTGCCCTGGCCACAGTTGATTGGACCAGGTATTAGCATCTGACCTAAAGGCAACTACCTATTGATCTTCCAGTGCCCTGGGAGGGTGTAGGGTAAATGAAGTTGGTCAGGCTTTTATGCCACTGGCCTCTGTGGCTATCACCTACAGCCTTGATCTTGTTAGCATAGAGGGCATGTGGGTGTGGGGCAAGTGTGCCTGACTATGGACAGCGTGGGTGGGTTTGTGCATGCTCAGGTGCATGTGCAAGTGTGCACACCTGAGCCTAGAGGTCAGGGATAGAAGGGTAGCATTACTCAGAGACAAATATGGCGGGACGGTATGAGAGGACAAGGGACGGCTACAAGAGGAGGAGACCACGAGAGAACACCAGAAAAAAAGAGTATAGAGAGAAGTTCGCTGGGGCTGCAGGGCTTGCCAGCATCCTGGGCCCCCAACCCCTCTGCCTGGCCAGCTTGCGGGCTTGCCACTACAGAGTGTCATCCATCTTGGGTGCTGACTGCCCAAAAAGAGTCCCTCTCTTTGGAAATCTGCAAGTAAAACATACAGAGAAAAAAAAGACAAATGCAGAGGTGGAAGCATAAAATCTCACTTTGGAAAAAGCAGTAAGCAGTAGCCATGAATAAACTAAACCTATGAAGTAGAGAGCAGAATGAGTCTGTAATGTCGCACGGTGAAGCTTAGACAAAAATAGATAAGAAGCTATAACATGAAACACTAGTGAGAGAGCCAATAACCAGATAAGCCATGTTATATCCTGAACCATGAATAGCTCCCAAAGCTCATTCTTGCATTATTGTGAGTTTGGGCAATGCGGTGATTAAGACAAATTTCCGTTTTTCTTAATTCCATGAGCATCCTCCAAATAAACCTCAACACACTGGGCAAGTCTGTTTTCCTTGCAGCCTGAATGAGTTTAATATAACAGACATGTCCTTTCTGCCCTGCTGGATGGTATGTTCTGTGAGTGCTTTCTCATGGGACAGGCCTGCATGGGCAGAAAAGTAAGAATAAGCATGATTCTGAAGGATTTCCAGGGTTTTCATGAGCAGATGTAGGGTGAATGAAGTTATCAAGCTTTTTTACACCCTCCTGCCACTAGCATCTATGACCAGCACCTGCAGTCCTGCATGCACACCTGTAATTATGGACGCCTGGGCCCAGAGAGCACTGGGCATGCGTATATGTAAATAGGCACACCTGTGCTGAGGAGTGAGGGGCTGTAAGGGTGGTGTCACCCTGAGGCAACCACTGCACAGGGAAGAGAGAGCCAGAGAAACACTGAGAGAGAAAGCTGGTCTGTCCTGATTCAGCATTAAATGCCTGTAAATATCTACCGAAGTCGCCAAAATTACCTGTTTGTCTTTGAGAACTACTGACAAACCTACCCAGCCTGGGATGGTTGCAAAGCCGAGGGGATGGAGACAGCCTATAGTGGGGACTAGGAGGCACAGTGAGACCAGCAGTGGGAGGGAGGGAGGAGCCCAGACCCTAAAATAAGTAAAGTAGCAAAGAATCCAGTCTTTATCCTGAGTTATGGGACAGTATTTAAGGGATTAGAAAAAGAAGAATGATATCATCAGGTTTGTGACTGCTGGATAAAATGTGACTTCATCCAGTATACACCATGGTCTCCAGTACACACAGGTGTGTTAGTGATGGGGGTAGATGGAAAACATCTGGGACTCAAAGGAACTCTCTTCAGTAATGACCTACCCCTATGTGACTAGGAAGAAATATTCTAGAAATATTAACCCAACCAAAAATGTAAAACAAAGAAATTTCGACAGATGACATACTCCAGTGCCCAAAGGAAATCCCATCAACAGAAAGACTCCCATGATTACTTCCCCGAGGTGTGACATACACACACACATAAAGAATTCCCAGAGCTGGTGGTGGCTTTTCTGAAAGTGTTTGTGAAAAGGACATGCATTTCTCTAAGGGAAACCATCTCTGACAGAGTTCTTGGGAAAGCCTCTCTGCAGGTACACCATCTGCTTGATCCCTACCCATCTCACAGATGCCTCCTTCCCCATACACACAGTCAGGCACTGGAGGTATCCAGAAAGACTGGCTGCGTGGGGTGCTCCAGAGTCGTAGGACACACAGAGTCGCAACGAGAACTCAGATGGAGTGACCTCTGCGTGCCCTCTGGCCTCCAGATCTGGCCTCCATCTGCCCATATGCCGCTTCTGATTCCCACTTCTCTTCTTTCCTGTTTAATGGATGCCTTCACGCATCCCAGTGTGCTGGCAGGAACAATGGTTATGCCGCCGACTCAAAGAACCAAGACTTCAGAGGAAAGAGATGAGGCTCACCGGCGAAGGCTATTTGTAGAAGTTCCTCACCAGCAGGAAGGAAAAGGCCTTGGCGTGTGATTCCTGTTCCCATCACAGCGGGGTAAATCCAGGCTCTCTGCGCAGCTTCTTCCACCATCTGCTCCCACTGCCTTCGCCCAGAGACTTGGCAGGCACACGCACACTGTTTTTCATCCTTACTCAAAGACCGTGAGGTGTTTCATACCTGTGAGGGAATCCGTGCACATTGAGATTCAAAGGAACATCGCGGCTGGCACGGGAAGAAAGCAGCCCAGGCGCCGGGCTGCCACTCATCACCAGCTTCCACTCCAGGCCACCCGTGGCCATTGGACTGTCCAGCCCCACTTCCTTTTTCCATTACAGGTTGAGCCCTGTCATATTTGAGCCAACTCCAGGCCAAACTTCTCTGTAGCAAAATGATTTTTTTCTGTCCCAAAGCAGGACGGAGTGATGTTCCAAATGTCACTGACACATCAAAACAGACACTAGCTATTGAACGGATGTACAATCCAGAAGATTCTCTACCTTACCACTAACTAGTAGGTTGAGGACAGACAAAAGAGGGACAGGGCATGAGAGAGTCCTCTGAAGTTTCGTGACAATAGCTAATCACTCTGTTACAGCTTCAGTATTGATTCATTCCTTCTACCTTCCACCGACGACTGGTTAAGGTACCTAACCATAGAATTCCCTCACTTCCTAAAAACATCCAATATTACCTTCTTGAACCCTTCCCCAAATCATGAAACACAAGCCTAAATCCTATAGTAGTTTCTTTCTAATACCGGACTTCCTACAGTTCCCTAAGGTATATGTTCTCCCTCGTTATAACAAGCAGCAAACCCAACTTATTCAACCACAGGAGGATTCTGGTGGTCTTTGGCTAGAGGATACTGACAAGGTACATTTGTGGCCTACCCAAAACCTTGCGATCACTCTAAGAAGAGGTTCTTGGTAAGGAAGACCTGAGCCTCCATTGAAGGCTGCCAACTGAGTTCCGTGAGAAGAAGAGAAACAGAGATCTATTCCTCACCCTGTCCACATTCCCACTAATAATTCTAGAAAACTGCCAAGAAAATACCATGACAGATGAGAAGTCTCCAGTAACAGGAAGAATAGCACAATAGCTTCCAGATCTGGGCAAGTAAAATCCTGACCTCCTGCCTTCAGGTGTCAGGGAGGAAAGTGTGCAGTTGGTAGAGATGAGTCCCTGTAGGTAACACCCATCCAGTCCAGCTCTCTACATGACCCAGAATAATTTCAGAACATCTGCATTACTGTTGCTTACTCTCCTACTGCGGCTCAACGCCACTCCAAAACAGACCCTACTTCCTCACTATATTCAGCTTTCAAGTCTGGTTCAGGAGTTCCAGAAGGGATTATCTTCCCTTCCATTACTGCTTGCAAATAACACAAGGGAAAGATCTTAGAGTAAAGAGAAAACTTACCAATCTGTCAGTGCAGATTGAAGTCAGGAGATAGTACAAACATCTGCCTTCTAGAACGCAGCTTGACCCAAAGATCAGCACTGGGCTTGCAGTAAATGGCCACATGGTGGCCAAGTTCAGCTAATGGTAAGAATTGTTATAAAGCCTGTATTTTCTGCTTTCAGACACTTGAGTGAAATATGCCGCTTCAGAAGAATACATAATTGCTACACACCAAATAAGCCACAAGCCAAGAATTGCTCCTAAATTATTCAAGTTGTTGGAAAAAAACATACAGAAAACAGATCAATCAAAGAAATCAAATACATACCCTGCAGTTTGGAGACAATTAGGTGAAAAACATCCTGCAATTGAGCACTCACAATTATTTCTCCCACTGAGAGATATCAGAAACTTGGAAAAATTAAATGTAGTGTCATATCACCAGCCCAGAGTAGCAGGCATCATCCTGATCACTGATTATCAGTAAACAAAGTTACAAAGACTAATGAAATCACAGAACACATGCAAACCTGGGGGAATCACTGTCTTTCAGATAAAACAGTGATTAGCTCCATGTGTGTGTTTATCACTGATGGGGTGCTGTTCCCAGATCCAAAGTTCTCTAGGTTGCAGTAGTAGCCCTAGAAATACGAGTTGGGGGACAGCTCTGCATCCCAGCATCACACCAGTTGTCCACTTTGGGGACAGTTTTATCCTACAAAACAAAGTAGTTAGAAGGTGTTGGGAGAAAATGCTACTGTGCTAAGGGGGCATTTTCTCTGTGTTCATTGAAAAGATAGATTAATTAGAATAACTGAGCCTATTAACAATAAACTTCAAATTCCCAGAGACTGAATAGAATAAAGGTTTCTTTCTCTTTTAGCTAGCATTCCAACGTGGGTGTTCCTGATCAGTGAGTAGCTTTCTTTCCCAAATGATTTCCATCTTCCTGCTCCACCACCAAGGCCAAGAGGCAGTTCCTGGCCTTGGTTAGCCTCTAGAACACCTAGGGAGTTCTTAAAACTCTTGCTGCCCCCACCACACCCAGGCCAATCTAATTAGCATCTAAATGGGCAAATGGTTGTTTTTGTTTTTTAAACTTCCCAGGCGATTCCATTGGGCAGCAAAGGTGGACATCATTGCACGGGGGCCCCTGAGTCCACCATTTCGAGTTGGTGGGCGAGGAGAGAGGCAGGGGAAAAGGGATGCTCACTCTCCTAAGTCCCAGCCAAAGCCTGTTGCACAAACCACAGCATATGCAGGGAGGGCCAGGAAATGGACTGTTTGCTTCCTCCTGGTTCCCACAACATGGAAGGGAGAGGACACATTTTTGGAGGGCAGTTAATATTCTTCATGGAGTAGTGGATATATGAGAAGGGTTAAACAGAAGTAGAAGGACAAAGAGAAGGGAAGTGAGGGTCGGAGGAGAGAGACGGAAACAGAGAGAACCGTGACAGTTACCGTTACCGGAACCGAGCTGCCTTAGCAGTGGGAGCCTGCAGGAGCAGTGGGGCCTCTTACCCTGCTGCTCCAGAGCAGTTGTGGCAGTTGCTCCTGCCCAGTAACTGCCGTTTTGAACGGACCAATCAGATGCTAGGAGCTGATGGGTAGGCGTGCTGCTCCACCATAAGTCAGTTATGGCAGTTGCTCCTGCCCAGTAACTGCCGTTTTGAATGGACCAATCAGGTACTAGGAGCTGATGGGTCAGTCCAGTCAGCTCCAGGATTGAAAAATGGTCCAATCAGACTTGTGGATGGTACTCTGGGAGAAGATATAAGCCAGGATTATAGCCAGGAACAGAGGACAATGACGAGGATGACACCAACCCCCAGGAGAAGAGAGATGATGGTTCCTGACTCCAAAGAGAGAAGAAAGGAGTCTGTTCCTGGCCTCCAAGGAAGAAAGAAGAAGCATCCAGCAGCCGCCCTCCAAGGAGGAAGAGAAGCCAAAGGACTCTGCAGAGACTGGGCCTCCGGGCCTGTGCCTGACGTAGCCTGAAAGCAGCCCCAGAGGCCCTGGGCCTGGTGTCTCAGAGACCTGTGTGTGGGTCTAACCCAGCACCTCCCAAGGAGCTCCCATCCCGATGCGTTCTGGGTGAGGTTGAAGTAGGAAATTCATAGGTTTGCTGCTTGGAAATGAAACTTGCTAAAGTTGCAAAGTTCACTGCTTGGATACTGCTGCTTGCTGGGGCAGAAAGCTGCTGGGAAAGTCTCTGTTCTGTACTACTTGTCTACAATAGTAGCTATGGTTACCTTGACCCCCTTCCTAAACAGTGAAGTTTATGATGGATGGGGTAGGTAAGTTTCCTTATGCAAACTGTATAAAAACCTGCAATTCCTGTAATTCGGGGCTCAGATTTTTGGTTACCAGTTACCCACTGGGCCCACCGGTGTGACAGATCTCTCTCTCTCCACCTCTCTGAGTGCCTCCTGATTTCTCTGGGAAAGTTGCCATAACAAGGTGGCCGCCACTTGAGCATGCAGTGAGCTCTGTGTTCCCCCCGTTTGTAAAATAAACCCCATGTTTGCTGTTCCTGTAGCCGGAAGTCTCTTGCAGTTGTGCGCGGGTGAGCCCCACAGACAGTGCCCTGTCCTCTCCTCAGGCGCTGGCCTTTGTTGTTTTTGGCCTTTGGGGGCTTTCTGGTGGCTCTTGCCTCAGAGCCTGGGCATTTGTGCCCTGTCCGCCCCGATTTCAGTTGGCGACCACGAAGGGATGGAACAAGCTGTCTGCCTGTTTCCTTACCCTGCGGACCCTCACTGCACTGGGTGTCCTTGCTCACCTGAGAAGCCAATTCTGCCTCCTGGCAAGTCCTCCTCTCCAGCCAGGAGACTCTCTTCCCCTCCTGGACTTGGGTTTTGTTTTCTGGTTTTCCCGAATCACAACCATGTTGATCAGATCACTGTTTCTGAAACCTATTTAAGCAAAGGCGCAAACCCACCCGGGGAGGCATTCTCAGTCCCCCAACGTAGTTGAGGGACCCTGAAGAATAAAGATGAAGTGGCCAGGTATGACCATGTCCCTTCCTCACCAAATAGCCAGTGTTGTTTGGGTTGGTACTAGGCCCTTCTGGTCCCCGTATGCAGCCCACGTGGAGGGGAAAGACATGGAAAGGTAAACAGGAAAACGGATAACTTTAGCAGCCAAGGAAAGCACTTGGTAAAGCCCCACTGGCTGGAACTATAAGGACCTCTTTAAAGCCAAAATGGGACCTATCTCTACTTGGCTTCAATGTAGAAATCATTCTTTTTACCAAACCAAGCCCAGGAGGAGTCCCCTTCCCCATGTCACACTCTAACAGAAAACCCAGGGGTGGAACCCAAAGGTAATGGGGCAGGGCCCAGCGGTTCAGAACAGAGCCTTGGGAAAACAGAACCTCTGACAACTGTGGTCAGCAGGAAGGTCATAATTTTGCTGGCCTTGTTGAGGGACAGCAGCCACATTTATTTTTTTTAATCTGATTTTATTTAATTTATATCCTTTACATTAATATGTCTCCCCCATAAGTTTCCCACCACCAATTCACCTGTGAACCATCACCATAGTCCCTTGTGCCCTTTTCTCCCCTGTTTTGCCCCCTCTTCCTTCCTCTCCCCTTCAGAATGTCTCTTATTTGTGGATGCCTGCTAGTTTTTGTTTTTGATTTGTGTGCTCTTTTCTTCTTCTGATTTCTCGTTTGGCTCTCTTATTTTCCTCTTATAAATGATACCATTCGATATTTTTCTTTTTCCTATGGCTTATTTCGCTGAGCATGATCCCTTCTAGCTCCATCCATGTTGACAGCAACCTCATTTAAATACCATTAATGTAGACTCAGGACTAAAGCAAGCTTGGAGCAGTAGTAAAAGGATACTGAGAATTCTCCAATAACACATGCAACCAATAGCCCACAGAATAATTTGAGATAAGAACAGCATGAACCATATGAAAAAGGGTCAGCAGAGGGGGACAGTACAAGAAACGATCTTTTGATCAGTCCAGGACTGAGAAGGTTCATCAGCTTCCTGACATTTTGCTAAGTGTTTCACCAGAGTGGGAGGTTGAATTAAATCTCACAACACCACTGCATGGTATGTCGTAGTTGCAAATGATCAAGCTTGGGTTACCCTAGAATAATCTACATGTGGTCTGATTCCATAGTGGGAGTTTAGTCATTTCCAGTATATACTATACTACTTTACATAGTATAATATAGCATCCCTCCCGGTATTAATATAAATAGACACCTCACCTGGATATGCCCCACTAGACCCAACAGTCAAGATCCCAGTGGCTGGAGTGAGACATCCACATAATCAGTTTCCTCCACAGGGAACACAACTGTCAACATCAACTAAAAAGAAAAGAAGAAAAAAGGGGAGGAAAAGGTGGGGAAAGGGAGATAGAGAGGAAAGGAAAAACGCCTCTGCATTCAGAATATAGCATACCGGAAACAATAGACTGAGACATGAAGAAAGCATCAGATCCAGTGCAGGCTTTAGATGGGAAAAAGAAACACTTGTGGCTTTGGTCAATTGCCTTATCGTTTCTGAGCTTCCACGTCCTGTGAAATGAGAGTGCTGGATGAGAAAATTGTAAGACTCCTTTCAGCTCTATAACACTGTCATTCAGCATTGAAGATGATTATGGAAAAAAGAATTTACCTAAAGTCAACTTGATGTCTTATAAAAAACAACTTTACATAAATGTATAGTCATTTCTAAATATCACTGTAAATTAACTCAGTTCAGAAATTATGCAGCCTCTGCTTTCTCCCCTTCCTTTCTACCCTTCACCATTATGAACTGCAAAAAAAAGAAAATGAGCTAAAGTTCAATCATTTGGCTTTCTTTACTTGCTAAAGAGCAAATCTCAAGCAACAACACGCTACTAAGTACCACTGGGACTCAAGACATCAAAGAGGAGAAACAGGAGGAGGGAGAGGTGTAAGGATTGCTTTGCACATCTGGGACCTGCTTCTCACCCTTGGCATGCAAGGAGAACTAGCACATGCTGTCTGCTGGGTCACCCATGAGTGTGTGTGAGCATTAATTTGGATGATATCTCACCAGAACACAGATCTGATGCATATTTTCCCATTAAAGCACTGATCTTCTCATCCTGACAAATCTGTATTTGCGTTCTCTGTGAACATTCTCTCTGGGCTGCACATGAAAGGGTAGAAGTAATGTTGTGAATCTGACCATCTCACAAGTACCAGCTCAGTTGCTCAGTTGCCTGGTGATGAGGTCGTCATCCTCTAGGACTTTTATATTCACAAGGTGTTGAGAGCAGCCCCTGTTTCCTTAGATATAGTTACTATCATCCCTGAAAATCTAAATCTGACTCACAGCTACAAAGAATTTGCATGTAAAACAGAGACCTCATCTCTCAAAAATCAAACCTCTTGGTCATTGGATAAACGAAGATAAATTAAGTTACCCTTACAAACAGCTGCAAAGATGTAGAAACCTAAAGAACAAGAAACTTATTTCTTCCTCCTGTGAAAGTCCAGGTACCCAGACTAACAAAGGCTCTGCTGTCTTCAGACAGCAGATGCTGATGTTTCCCTGGGAATTGCCACCCCAGTTAGTCAGGAGCGGAGAGGAGCATGAAGCACCCCATAGGAGATGCTGTAAGGGTCAGGCCTGACAGCTGTACCCATTGTTTCTACTCACATTCCACAGGAGGACTCAGGTACATGTTTACACCTAAATGCACAGAAAGCTGGGAAAGGTAGTTTCGCTGTATGAGCAGAGAAGGCACAAATAGATTTGGATGATCAGTCAGTGGCATTTGCCAAAGTGTTTTTATTGCAAGTTGCAATTAGTTCATCATAAAATCAATTTAGATAGTACAAGCTAGTGTTTTTAAGATGAATGGAAGAGAGGAGAGAAGGAAATCAAGTAGAGGTAAGGGAAAGGGACAAGTAGGGTAGAAAAGGAGGGTCATGGAAATGTTTGAAAGCCACTGGTGGGCCTCACTCTCTCCTTAAGTTTGCTGTTTAAAAATCCAGGAAGATGAGTTTATTTTCTCATCTATAGCTATGTCTTGTAACATCACACTAAACACAATTCATTATTCACCATAAAGAGGAATTCTGTCATGAGTAGCACAGAAGAAATGTGTCCACTTAGTCACCCATTTATTTATAACAAAATAAAATTGAATTTAGAGTTATAAACACAACAGAGAGAGAGAGAGAATGAAAAGATGAAGGCAGAGATTAGGATGGCATACCTACAAGCCAAGGAAGGCCAAAGATGCCAGCAAGCCAACAGAAGCCAAGTCAGAGGCATGGAACAGATTCTTCTTATCCCTCTGAGACCTTCATCTTGGACTTCCACCCCCAGAACTGTGAGAGAATAAATGTCTATTTAAGGCACAGAGTTTATGGTTCCTTGTTAAAGCAGACCTAGCAAACAAATATACATGGCACCAAGACCCAGATAGCAGCACGAGTCTGGACAACTCTGCAGCAAGACCACAGGTCCTTCCATGTGGGATGGAAGCTAGAGCTTAAGACTGTCTGCTGAGTGGAAAAACTGAAAATTAGGACCATTTTCATTGAAATGGTCCTCATTTCCTTTTTCCATTTAGTCTTTGTTGGAATAAAGAAGTCATAAAATGAATACAGTGCAATTATTTTTTTTGTAATATATATTTTTATTGTTATTTATGTCTTTTACATTTTGTATTCCCCTTGGGTAGCCCACCACCAATTCACCCGTGATCCATCTCCGTGGTCCCTTGTGTTCTTTTCTATTCCATTTTGTGCCCTTTTCCTTCCCTCCCTCCACCTCCCTCCTCCCCCCACCACCCCCCCCACACTGATTGTCTCTCTCCTATTTGGTTTCCTTATAGTCCAATGCAGTGCAATTATTAACATCATTATCAACAATTCACATATACAAATCTGAGTGAGAATTAGATTTTAATGTTTCCTTCCACGGAGTGCTGGGTGCCAGGTACACCCAGCTAATTCATGGCGACAAAGCAGGTTAAACCTATGCATGATTTATTTTTGCTCTTATAGAAAGTTGACACTTTATTCATTAAACTACTCCCTTTAACACATTACTAAATCATTGCTTTCTACTCTGATCTGGTCTAGTTTTCATTTCTGAGTTTCAGCTGGAATGGCTTTCATAATGAATTCTTTTTTTACCTGACAAGAGAAGTTAAAACCACCCTCCTCTGAACATTTAAAAGGGAAATTCAAGCCCTTTTTTTGTCAGGCTGTTTATCATATCTCGCAAATACTCAAATCCATTTCCTTTGGAAAAGGTTTGTCTTTCTATGACAGGCATATAAAAAGGTTTTATTACAGCACTCTATTCATCGGAGCTGCTCTGCCTGAAGATAAAAAGGAATTCATTTTCTGGATTTTCCTTGAATGTCAGCTCTACAGATTCCTGCTATTATCATAGTTCTTAACCCAAGAAGAATGGAGGGGAGGGAGACTTCAAGTTAATATACAATATCCAGCTCCATTATTGAATAACATGAATATCAAAAATCCCCAAATAAATTCTGAATTTAAATGAAAGTGGTAAGTAAAGATAGAAAAAAATCTCTATAGGTATTTAATACCAAGCAGTCATTGGATTTATTTGGAACACACTACATTGCTTGGCTCCCCAAATCTGCAAAATCACTTTAGCATCATTTCTTAAGTTCAGTCCAGTTGGGCAGTTATGGTAGAGAGCAGTGCTTCTCAGACTTCATATATATTATATTATAATATAATATATTATATATTATATATATTATATAATATATTATATATTATATATACATTATTTATATTATATTATATTGTAATATAATATGATATTATATTATATTATAATATAATAATATAATATATAATATAATATATATAATATATATTATATATAATATAATATATTTGTAAATATTTATAAATATATATTATAAATATATATAATATATATTTTTATTGTTATTTATGTCTTTTACATTTTGTATTCCCCTTGGGTAGCCCACCACCAATTCACCCGTGATCCATCTCCATGGTCCCTTGTGTTCTTTTCTCTTTCATTTTGTGCCCTTATCCTCCCATCCCCACCCGCTGAGTGTCTGTCTCCTATTTGGTTTCCCTATAGTCCTGTTATAAGTGAAACCATTCGATATTTTTCTTTTTCTTTCTGGCTTATTTCACTGAGTATGATCCCCTCTAATTCCATCCATGTTGCCGCAAATTGCATGTGTTTATCTTCTTTGAATGCTGAATAGTATTCCATTGTGTATATGTACCACATCTTCTTGATCCAGTCATCTATTTTTGGACATCTGGGTTGCTTCCATACCTTTGCTATTGTGAACAGTGCCACAATGAACATACGGGTGCATGTACCCTTTCAGATTAATGTTTTTGTGTCCTTTGGGTAAATTCCCAAAAGTGGTATTACTGGGTCGTATGGAAGCTCCATGTTTAGCAGTTTGAGGAATCGCCATACAGTTTTCCATAGTGGTTGGACCAGTTCACAGGCAGAAGGCCAACAACAGGAAGAAAAAAAGTTACAAATGATCCTCAAAACAATACACCACAGAAAGAAAATCCCTCTTCAGAACCCAATAATATGGACATAGAAGATTACATAGAATATATATGTATTAGTTTTTTTTTAATATTTATTTATTTATACATACAAGCTGGGGTACAGGCCAGAGGCATGGGGCAGCGAGAGGGTTCACCAGAGACAGAGTGGGGAGCAGAACAGGCAGATCAGAAACACACTGCTGAGGGGAGCAGCGGGCGAGGCAGGAGAGGTCTGCCTCGCCATGTGGGATTCTCCCCGGCTGGGCGTCGAACTCGCATCGCCGCTGCCGACAGCTCCACAGCGCAGCGCTCAACTGCTGCGCCACCAGGGAGGCCCCTATATATATTAATTTTTTAAAGATTTATTTATTTATGCACACAAGCTGGGGTGTGGGCCAGAGGTGTGGGGTGGTGAGAGGATTCACCAGAGGCAGAGTGGGGAGCAGAACAGGCAGATCGACTGAAGTACACTGCTGAGGGGAGCAGCAGGCGAGACAGGAGAGATCTGCTGCACCATGTGGGAATTTCCCTGGCCTGGTATCAAACTCATGCTGCAGTGGCTCTGGATAGCTTCATAGTGCTGCGCTTAACCCCTTACGCCACCAGGGAGGCCCCTGCCTTTAGACACTTTTGCATTCCAAAGTCTTGGTTTCTCATTTCTTGCCTGAAAAAAAAGATTGAAAACTATACTAGTAACAAGAACCCCTTCAGAGGCCTCCTTCTCTCTCACATTCCAGCTACTAACTTATCTCATACCCCAGTTTCCTACTACCCTCCAAAGGCCCAGGACATGTTCCCCTTCCCTCTCTTCATCCAAACTTCCCAGGCCAAGTCCTACCTCATCAGGCCCCTATTCTCTTCTATCCAAAATGGATTAGAACCTACTCCACTAGGCAATAGAGGCAACAACTTATGTGACGTGATTTAAAGCACACCTTCTAAAATGTTCTCTTCACCCTGCCATGGAGCAAAGTAGCTCCATACACTAAAAAGTTCCCCTCTATATCTCTAAAAGTAACAGAAATACCACGACTGGGATTTTGCTGCTTGAGATTCAATCTTTACTGTTTCCATGAGTTCTTTGTTGAATTACAATAGCACCTGTCTTAGAAAAACATAAAATCATAACCAGGAATGGCAGGCTCATGGAGCACGGACCAAAAACAAGTAAGTTGTCACAAGAAGGTAGAGAGGGAGAAATAGGAAGTATGAGGGATGACTTTATTTTAAAAAAGCAAAGATGATCTTAGACTTTCAGAGGGGAAGGGGAGAGAAGGGATGAAAACAGGGAGATGGGGGGAGAACACAATAGACTAGGGTGGAGGGCTATGGGGGCTTTGGTGGAGGGAGCGCTATAGTGACTACACCTGAGGGGGATATCCTGTGCTGTTAAAACACTAAGAAGGATGTAACAATGGTACCTCAACAACAGTAGAAGTAAGTTTAAAAATTAAAAAGCAGAGATATTACTTGGGCAAGGAAAGGATGACAAAAAGGCCCAGGGTTACAAAAGTGGAAGGAAAGGTAGAGAGGATTTAGGAATAAGTCTCAAAGAACCGCTTAACTCCCATGCAGTGGTGAGTCATAGTGGAATAATAATTGGATAAACTAGTGCTCATTTCTGTGTGTTATCTGGCTAATAGATTATCACCCCTTCCCATCAGTTTCCCCTTCTGCTCGACCCAATGAAAGCTTCCCTAAAGCCATCAAGCCTTAAAGAAAAGAAAAAAAATGGCATCAGTGTGGGAGTTCGGTACTACAGCAGGGTAGCAAAAGGCACTTTTATGGGCAAGCCAGGATCTTTCAACAGGCCTCTCAAATCACTACATTGTTGTGACAATTTGTTTCATTATAAACTAGACTGGGTTGGTTGGTTTTATTCTAGTGTCCTATAGAACCTCAGCATGGTCCCAACATTCATTCATCAAATATATATTGCTAAGCCAGGCACTGTAAGTCTCCAGAGATCCACAAAGAAAGCTGTATTCTTAACTTCAAGGAGTTAATGTGCTGATAAGTTGACTCCAAAAAATCATGACCCTGATTTTGTAACATTTACCCAATTCTGTGGTATAAATATCCTCCTGGTAATCGATTTGAAGGTACAGTTCAACAACTGGCACTTAACACTACTGAACGGGTAACAATCAGCTCTTCTAGTTGACAGTAGTTGATTTGTCGCCTGTATGACCCACTGGACCTCAAAGCTAAGTGAGGACAAGTCAGCCATTAGGAAACGGGCCAGCATGGAGTGCTCTGGAATCATAGAATAAGAGACAAATTCTACCTGCAGAGAGTTAAAGGAAGGAGAAAAGAAAAATCATGAACTTCAGCCCTGAAGAAGAAAATTTAATGTTTTCAAAGCCCCACTGGATCAGAAGCTCATTGTGAGCAGAAACTACTTTCTTTGCTCCTGTATCTTTCTTGTAATGTCTTTCAGTGGGCTTATCTGTATATAACAGTGATATATGCCATAGCTATTAAGCTGAGATTTTGAAGCAAAGGGAATCATATGAGTAGCATGCCCCTTTCCCTGGTACCTGTACAGGTAGTTTTCAGAATTTACAAAAGGAAATCTTGCCACTAAGTGTACCCTGAAAACTCATTTTATTATTTTGACTTCAGTTTTAATTAACTGTGCATATGGCTGCTCACTCATTAGGGTCATATGGCCCAGCTGGGGATGGCTCTTCCTGGCATCTGGGCTGAGTTAGCATGTGCCTTTGGGATTTGGGTCTGTGACAAAAGGTTGTGAAGGAGAAATTCAGGAAAGGTTACAAACTCAGGTGCCAAAAGCAACTGCATTAGCTCCTCCAAAGTGGGACCACAAGAACAAAGAGTCACAGGAATCTTCCAAGGTGACAAATCAAACTCCCTCTGCAGCAAAGGTGGGCCAAGGACCAATCACACCACTGGACGGGGTAAGGGGGGCAGGGGCTAGGGCATCTGCTGGCTTTAAGACTTGGTAATTTACAAAATAAGAATTCAATTACATTGCACTAAACCCAATAGCAGAAAATGCCCAGTGACCCAGAAAATACCGCTCCACAGAGATGCAAGTCACCCTGACAACCACTTTTGTTTGTGCTTCTGCTAAATCGCACTTTTTAACGCAAAGTTCAAAAACACTTAGTGGAAAACAAATTTGTAACCTTGTAGACCACATGGTTTGCTGCCTTCAAGAGAAGAGCCTTCCTTTCTGGGAAGTGTATGCTTCCACACACTTCTTCAAAATTGTATACTGAAGTTAGGCACCCCAATGCCAAAACAATTAACCTGTCTTGTGTTAGTTAGGAAAAAGAACCCATTAACTCATGCTTGCTGTTGTGTAGACACAACAGTTTTCAACTGACTGCTAAAACCCCTGGGATGAAGACCACACTCCAGAATATACATAAGAAATGGGAAACAGGAAAATGCTTAAATGTAATTAAAACATAACTATTGATAATTACCATCCTGAAACATCAATTATCAAAGGCCAATTATTATCTGGTTTTCTTTGATCCCATTAAGGAATAATTTTTTACCAGAAGGTACCAATCTCAGCCTTTCCACTTTCAGAAAAAAAATTCTGTGGGCACTTTGGTAGTAGGAAAACTATGGTGATCACACCTGAGGGGAGAAATCTTATATTGTGAAAAACTAAACAGTACTGTTTTATAAATAAATAAATAATCTGTCTCAAAATCAAATTTTCTACACCATAAACACATCATCAGGTTGCTCCAGGGGCCTGTCAGACATCTTCTTAATAAAAGAAACATGGTGGTAACAAACATCTCATTTACTATATGAGCATAAAAAGTCACTGGTCTTTCCTAAAATTATTAACATGTACATTAATAAGCAACAATATTAATAGTATGCATTGAGTCATACTTGTCATTTTCATTATAGCTACTTCAAAAAATATTTGAGGTGGTTTAAATAATAGAAACATTCTACTTTTCCATCCCTAAAATAAGGAGAAATTACCAAAAGCATGTGTGGAAAGGAGGATTATTATACCAGAAACCCAGGATAAGGAGGGTTTTATAATTAAATACTAAATTTTGCCTTGAATTTTCCCAGCAGCAAATAGGAAATTTGGTGAATTATATATTTTCATTCATTAAAATAAAAACTAAATCTAAGAGAAGTCTATTGTATGAATCCTTATATGAAGAACATTAAACAATAATAATAGGCAACTTTGAAAGCAATTTTAAAGAAGCAAATGCTCTGTATATGAACATTTCTTAAACCTCAAGGATATAATATTAAACTGTAATTCTGAGAAGGCATTTCTGCAGAGCAGTAAACAAATGTAGTCCAGGTATGTGATTTTCTGATGCTGTAATTTGATGTGGAGATGGAGCCTGGAAAATCGAGAACATTAAATAATTATATATGCTATTAGGGTACCTTCCTCAAATACAGACTGTCATGGCTGTGCATTTGATAGACAAATCAAGGTAGCTCTCTTGAGTGTATCTACAGTTCTGTTGATGCCTAAAATCAAACCCATGCACTTTTAGTAACAGAAGTTCAGAATCAAGAGGCCATTTGCTTATGAAAATCAAAGAGCAGCAACGTTGACTCTTAGTCCTGGTACCAGTCCTGCCCACAGCCCTTGCAGACATGTTTGTTAAAGAGGTTACACCTCATGTCTGGCCAAAGCTTACTATACTCAGGAGTAGTCACTTGAGTTGAAGGCCAATAAGTTATAGGCAAGTTAGAAACTGACACAATGGCTTGGTTTGAACATATACACTTATCCATTCTTACTCTCTCCCCTCATCATTTAAGTAAAGAAATACCAAGATAGAGGCAGTTAATTGTGGAACCAGCAACTCAAAGATCATGATACAGACAGAAGCCAAGATTCATGTTGCTTCATGTGTAAAACAAAAGTAAAAATAAAAGTAAGCTAAGAGAAGCAGGAAAAATGAGGCAGAGAACAAGCATAATGAGATAAAGATGGGAAGGCTAAGCAAAGAGGAGTAGTAAGAAGCAGGGGGGTCTGAGGCACATCAATTTTGAAGTTCTAGAATCAGATCTCCCTCCCAACTGACTTTCTTGTCCAGTTCTCCAGTCTCCTCGTTTCCCATATTCCTGTATCATTAAAATAAGTGGTGAATTATCTGAGGTAATATTCTAAATTGCCCTCTTTGCACTGCCCCCAAAAAAGGATAAATTAAAATATATTGCTTTATCTACAGAAAGAAACTTTCACCTCTGCAACAGATTGGTTGCAGGGGTTCATTGAGATAAGGCAAGTTGTCCTCAAGTAGCATCTTCTTAGTGATCTGGAAGCTCCTCGCATCATCCACGATGATGGCTGAGGTAACACAGCCTTATTGTCTGTCTTTTCTTCTCAGTCTTTTCCACATCCTCCAAACTGCCACCCCCGGCTCCCAATCTCTCAAATAAACTACTTGTCTTTTAATCCTTGTCTTAGGGTCCATCTCTGGGGTGGGTGGCAGAGAGCAAAGCCTAAATATAGGCAGTATCTCTGCAATCCTTTCCTTATTAAACAATCTGAAGTGTCCAAGAGAGCAGTCAAACCTCCCAACATGCCTTGTACATTGATTTTTTTTCCCCTTCCCCATAGATTTGCCAAACTGCAGACAGGATATCTGTCAAGGTTCCAAGCCTAAGAATTGGGAAGCCTCCAGTGGGGCTGTGACGAAAAACACCAATGTAGCTCTGCAAGAAGCAGTTGCACTTTTTCATGGGCACTGTCCTGGGAGATGGAGACAGCACTCGGTGGTGCTTTTCATCTTCACTCTCCAGTACAAAGTGGCTAGATCACTTTTGCCAAGGTATCAGTTTTTCCCATGGTGAGGACTGCCAGGCAATTAGGTTCTTGCTCTCTCCAAATTTCAGCAGGAGCAAAGAAGTTTTATTTTTAACTGTGCAGGAAGGTATCACCATGGTAACATAACAAACTCCAAAAGCAATTTGATTGATTGATGATATTGTGGTGAGAGAAGATTGACATGAAAGACAGTGTAAAAAATCATACAGCTTTATCACCCTGGGCTGAGTTTATAGATCTTGGTTATAAGACACATAGTACGTGATAGCTGCTTATCCTTATGCAAAAAGGAAGGAAGAAAAGGAAGGAAGGAGGGAGGGAAGGAGAGAGAGAAGGGAGAGGGAGGAGGGAAGGAAAGAATACCATGTATATTTTTCTTTCCTAGTCCCCCAAAGCAAAGTGATAAAGGAAGTAGTGAATCGACCACCAGGGAAGTGAGCTGGTCACATGAATTTAAGAAACATGAAAAATGAAGCTGAAAGAACATAATATTTGCTAGGCAGACGAGGCAAAACAGAGCAGACACCCCTCCCATCAGGCATTCTACTCACTCTGCCCCAAGGACATGTCACTTTCAACCATCCACTCCAATTAATCTTCCTCTTTGTGGTGAGGATAATGTATTTGAAATAACCCTGCATGTATTTTCCTTCTTGGAAAGTACAATTAGAGCTCAAACACTGTTCTTGCTCCAAGGAAAGTAAGAATTCTAGCTGAGAAGAAGGATGTGATACAGCAGCACTTCTCCATTGGTTAGGAGCCCTCTTCCAGTAGTACAGAGGGAATATTCTAGAACAACAGATCTCAAAGGGGCCTGGGTCCTTCTCTGGATCCTCAAGATTCTCTCATGATATCAAGAGATTTTCATGATCCTGCTAAGACATTATCTGCCATCTTCATCTCACTCTTTCAGGAAGGTTCAGTGCAAGTTTCTCAAAGGTTATATAACCTACAGCCACAACAGCGTGGATGCTGAGCATGTGTCTTCTCTGGGATGTCTGCTTAAATAGAAGCTGGCTTCTATGAAGTAAGTCTGTTATTAACACTTTGTGGTCTGCTCACATATCAGTACATGTTTTTGTCACCAGTATCAGGTGGCCGCTCACACATTATACGTGTTCATCTACTCTCTGGTTTTTCACGCCACAGTGGATTTATTTGGAACTATTAGGAGCTATTTCTTTGATCGTACTCAGTCTAAAAGCTTTACACATTGTTTTGGTGAAAGTGTAAGGTGTTTTATGAGAGATATTACAGTTTTTTTAATATCCAGTAGTTCATGAGTTGTGTGTGTTTTATTGAATGCTTATACCATTCATGCGGTGGCACAGAAAATGGCCGGCCCCAAGGGCTGGTAAATTTAAAGGGCACCAGCACACAAAGTGTTAAAGGGATCTGATTTTAAAAAAACATAAAACTACCTTTCCTACTAATTTTTTGTTTGGAAAATATATTCACTTTTATAAGTCATGTATATTACTATGTAATGAATTTACTATTTTTTATACAGATTAACAAATATTTTAATTTTGTTTTAATTGCTAATGCATTAGATATCGATAGGTAAAACCCACTTAAGCAAAAACTTTTGAGGGTTTCAATAATTTTCCAGAGTATTAAAGGGTCACTGTGCTCTTGGCTAAAATTCTCAGCCTTCCGCAATCCAATGTAAACCTTTTCTTCTAATTCTATTTTTAATTAGCAAAGCCAGGGAAATTACTACTTAGCCCAGTACGAGGTTGAATAGTATCCCTCAAAATTTCCAAAATTTCATGTCCCCCCAAAATCTGTGAAAGTAAGCTTACTTGGAAATAGGATCTGTGTGGATGGAATCTAGTTAAGATGAGGTCATCCTGCATTAGGATTTCTCACTGATGAAGTTGGAGGCTATAGGTAAGCAAGGGAATGGAGCTAGGATGATCAGCGGAATCACAGACTAGCACTGGAGACATCAGTGTGTTTAGCTTAACATAGATATAGATGGTTACTGAGAGAAATATTTATAAATATGTGGAAATAACAAGTTAGTATACACACATAGATTTCCTTGCTCTGTCAGGGACTCTGAGAGGTACTAGAAGAAATGATTCTCCAGTCAAAACAAAAAGAGGGAGATAGAGAAGAGCAAAATGAAGCTACACAAACAGTTTTTAAACATCTTCTTTTACAGCTCTGACTCTTAAAGCTGTAGTTTTCATAGATGTTTTCCATATCTACCCCCCACTCCCAAAATTAAGAATAACTAAGATTAACAAAGATGTGAGGAAACCGAAAGTAGAATACAGTGAAAAACAGACCTCGCAGTGTCACAAATTGATAACATAGCCACACAGAAAAAAATGGGGAGGAAAAGAACTAACTTAAGTAGCTTTGGAGAACAATATCTTGACTAGATACCATAGACTAAAGAGAAAAATAATGCTACCAAAATACCATAATTTGGTTATTAAACATATTTGTCACAAAGGCATGAGTAGTTATTCTGAACCACTTTATGTGTGTGCTAAAATGAACATGAAATATACTATAGATAAATAAAACTAAGCTTCTCACTGTTGGGGGAAAAGTTACAAATAAAGAAAGGATAAAATGAAGCTTCTGTTGTGGGATTGGAAATAGAAGTAGCAAGACAAATTCACTAATTTTAATATCTATGCAGACAACTGCAGAAATAGAAATGTGTGGGGAGGTGTGGGTTAGAACACCTAGAAACAATGACACTCAATAGCAGTGAGCACACCTAGCACCAGATTTTTATTTCTAATCACCTTTCTCCAATAAAAGGAGCAAGGTTTCCTTGGAAAGGTAAGTACTTCTGAGGCTGAGTCAGGAAAAATACAAGATTACTATTTATGGTGGCAAATAATGAGTATTGCCCCAAAAAGGATGGGACTTGTCAGGAGAATATAAATGCTGAAGGGCTTCCTAATAGCTAAAGATGGACTAGCTTGAGCAACAAAATAAAAAATTATTATATAGAGCTTTAATCAGTGGAATGAAATAAATAAGCACAAGTCCATATGATTTAACTAAGCAGTCAAAAACAAATAAGAAGTGAGAATACCTCTTCACTGCAGAAGAATTCCTAGGAATAAATATACAAAAGAAAAGAGAAAGAGGAAAATCGCTATTAAGTAAAACCCACAGTACAGACTGTTGCAGACGTGACCCACTTATAAATGCTGAAATTACTGGGTGAAAATTTGAAAGAAAATAGTATTTTTATCATCTTGGAAAACTGAGCCAGATGTTTATTAACTACAAAGGAAAAATGACTTTACAGTGAAAAAACTTAACAGGCTCCACCTTAAACAAGTGGTCAAGTCTTGTAAAAGCTAATGACATCACAAACCCCTTATATTTGATGCACTGAGGACACTATCATTTTTGTGGCACTCTTGACAGAAATGCACAGCCTCATTCTCGTCGTGAGAAGTCATGTGGCAAACCAAATATATAGACATCCTACAAAATAATTGGCAGTATTCTCTCACATTGCAAAGATTTCAAGCTTGTTTGAGTTTAAAAGTTCTCTAATTTCTGGAAGAACTTGCAGGACAATTAGTGGTGACACCTCTAGGTGGGTAGGATTGGAAGGTGTGAGGTAGAAAGAAAATCCAGTCACTAACTACCCTGATATGACTTGAATTTTTATCACAAGTATATGCTATTTTCATACTATAAATATTAAAGTTTTTTTATGTTTCCTTCTTTCTGTGGTCTTAAAACAAGAAACTGTGATTAACACTTTGTCCTAAACTAATAGCACATGAACCAAATCCTTCAAAATTTTCTGAAATTTTAAGAATTAGACATCAAGCAGCAAGTCCACATCTAGAAAATTATCCTGTAGAGGTAGTCTAGAGTTTAAAACCTGGATTTACAATCTGGCACCTTCTACCTATGTTACCCTATAAGAGTAACTTAACCTCAGTTTCTGGTAATTCCTACCTCTCACCTATCTCATTTGCCTGTTCAAAGGATTCATGAGATAATGCATGTAAATTTCTCAGCCCATAGCATAGCACAAAGGAAGTACTTAATAAATGTTGACAATTACTGTTATTAAGGAATTAATCACAGGAATGTTGAAGTAGATAGTATAGTGTTCTTGGAAATATGCAAATTTCTGCCACTAGAACACTAGGTAAATAAAATGTAACTTATTTGTACAATGAAATATGCAGTCATTAAAAAATTTACAAAAGACTATTTAAAGAATGTAAAAATGATATTCATGAAATCATGTTAAAGCAAGTTAGAAAAAAATATGTCCATCATAGTCTTGTGTTTTAAATAATACAATATATAGACATAATGTGTTGAGAGATAAAAAAAATCACCAATAAGTGGTTCAATTATTCATTCAACAAATACTCTAGGACAGTTTTAGGTCATAAAACAAGACAAAAATCACTGCCCTCATGGACCCTACCCTCTAGTGGCTAATAGATGAAATTTAAAAGAAAGTATATCTATCTAATGGTACTAAGTGCTCTAGGTAAGACAAGCGGGGAAAAGGGTCAGAAGGTTTGTCAGAAGTTAGAGGGAGGCATTTGCTGTTTCAATAAGAGTAGCCAAAAAGTTCTCACCTCTCAGTAAGAGGGCTGCTGATCATGAACCCAAGTTAGTGAGAGAGCAGGTGTCGAAGGTGCTGGAGAGAAGAGCAATCCAAAGTGAGAGAACAAATGCTTGGGCAGAGAACTGAGAGCAGGCATACCATGTTTAAGGGCCAGTCATCAGACTCATGGACAAAGCATAAGCAAAGGGCTGTAGGTGACAAAAGGAGTGGAAGTGGAAGCAGAGATCAGGTCATACAGGGCCTTAGGAGGCATTTTAAGAACTTTGGATTTAACTCTGGATGAAATAATAAGCCACTGGCGGGCCTTCCTGGTGGCTGCGCTGTGGTGCTGTCAGCAGTGGCGACGCGAGTTCAGTACCTGGCCAGGGAGATTCCCACATGGCGCGGCAGACTTCTCCTGCCTTGTCCCCTGCTCCCCTCTGCAGTGTATTTCTGTCCATCTGCCTGTGCTGCTCCCCACTCTGTCTCTGGTGAACCCTCTCACCGCCCCACGCCTCTGACCTGTACCCCAGCTTGTATGCATAAATAAATCTTAAAAAAAATAAAATAATAAGCCATTGGGTGGTTTTGAGCAGAGGAATGACATGATCTGGCATATTTTAATGAGTTCATTCAAGCTATTGTGCTTAGAATGAAGGGATTAATGATCAAAGCCTGGATACAAAAAGGCAAAAAATAATGCAATATATAGGAAAAACCAGGTTTAGGCCAGGGTGATAACAGTAAAAGTAATGAGGAGTTATCAACTTCTTGATATCTTTTTTTTTTAAAGATTTATTTATTTATACAAGCTGGGGTACAGGCCAGAGGCGCAGGGCGGCGAGAGGGTTCACCAGAGACAGAGCAGGGAGCAGAACAGGCAGATCAGAAATACACTGCTGAGGAGAGCAGCGAGCGAGGCAGGAGAGGTCTGCCCCACCATGTGGGATTCTCCCCGGCTGGGCATCAAACTCACATTGCGAGCTGCCGACAGCTCCACAGCACAGCGCTCAACCGCTGCGCCACCAGGGAGGCCCAACTTCTTGATATCTTTTGAAGGTAAAGCCAACAGAATTTGCTGACGGGTGGGATATAGGGCAAGAACAAAAGTGAAGCCAAGGATGAATCAGGTTTTTGGATTGGACAACAAGAATGACAAAGCTGTCATTAGTGAGGAGTCTACAGGAGGAGCAGATTTAGGGGAGAAAATTAGAATTTGGTGTTAGTATTAGGTTTTATGTCCAAGAGGAAAGGTTGCAAAGGCCACTGGATATAGGTGAGTCTGAAGTTCAAAGGCATCCACTGTCATGAGGTATGAAAAATATTTAAAGCCTGTATCAAAGTCACTGCATTCGATGGTACAGGTTTGGCACTACATAGTTTCATCCACACTATAGCTTCTGAAAAGAGTCCCCTGAAATTAGGCATTGCTTATAAAATTAAGTTATACCTGGTGGCCCTACATAAAATCACCTAGAAAGTGAGTATTGCTAGAGAAGAGATATGAAGACTAAGCCCTGGGGGATCTCCATTATTTAGAAGTCAAAGAGTTGAGTTGGAATGAGCAAAGACTAAAAAATGCTTAGTAAGACAGTAGGGAAACCAAGAGACTATGGGATACAGAAGCCAAGTGAACACTTACCTGAGGAAATATCATTATCACAAAGTCCCAGAAGTCAAGTGAAGAAAATGTTTCCAAAAAAAGAAAGAATCAACTCTGAGAAACTCTTCTGAAATGTCAAAGATGGTGAGGGCTGATCATTGTACCTACCACTAGATCATGTCAGTAGATCCTCTACCTCACACCCCACATCTGAGGGGCTCCCACACTTTGGAAGTCTTTCCTCCAGATTTTCTAAGTTTCCTTCCTGTGCTTGGGTCCAGTCAGGATCAGCAGTGTATGTGGGCAAGGTGTCCCCAATACTGATCCTCAGACCCTGGTAATCTCCGGAAGGGCCTCCTTGACATTTTCTAAATCTCATCCTGCTGTCCTAAGTTTTCATCCGTAAGTCACCGTATCTCATTTGGGCCCA
This sequence comes from Scalopus aquaticus, assembly GCA_004024925.1. Taxonomy (NCBI): domain Eukaryota; kingdom Metazoa; phylum Chordata; class Mammalia; order Eulipotyphla; family Talpidae; genus Scalopus; species Scalopus aquaticus. Next base: position 18,760 of record PVIJ01009856.1, on the reverse strand, counting down.
TGAATTTTGTAATATATCTTTCAGCCAAAAATTTTATATAGTCCAAGTTCACACAAATACAAAGTTGCAATATCCCAGAGTAAATGAGAGGGAATGGGAACTTATGCAAAAGTGGAAGTGATGTTCAGAGATGGAGCAGAGTGATTCATCCACAGCACCTGCATCCACAGGTGCACTCAGGTGGGTGCTTATGGCGATGGAAACATTTAGAAGCCCTCTTCTAATTGCTTTTATTTTGTCACTGAGATAGGCATCAAGTTGAGAGAAAAGATTGTGCAAGGACTTGAGAGAAGAGGGAGCATAAATGGACTAGGAAAATGTAATGAGATTACCAGGAAGCAAATAAAGGGCCACTTGAGATTAGTAGTCTTCAGTTTAAAGGGGTCCAGTTAGCATGAGCATGAGTTTTTCCCCAGCCATGCTCAGATGAATGACTAGAGAGCTGGATTTAAACAGAGTTTTGCTGAGAGAATATGATGGAGGAAAAGAAAGGAAATTAAGAGTATATGCAAGAAAGTGATATAATTTGGACCATGAAATCCAAGTCAGGTAAGGAGGGAGGTGAGACATAAGAGGGCTCCAAAGACTGAGAAGTGGTGGAACAGATGGACTGTGTGTGGCTGGGGTACTGAATATCACAGATACCAAACTGCAGAGATAAAATAGCAGAACGGTATTCCAAAAACTGAGCATGTAGATGTGATATGGTTCTTGTAATGGCAAGGTCCACAGTATGAACATGAAGAGGAGGCTAGGCAGAGTGAAGGACAAGATTACTGGCAGGGAATGAGTCAAGGAACAAAGAGGTGAGGGTGTTAAAATAATTGTTTATGTGAATACTGAAAATATCCAAGATCTGTCACAAGAGTGACTATGTTCCTTATAGAAAGCATGACATTGAACATGGTTTGAGGAATAAGGACTGGAAGGAGGTGAGGTTGGAGGAGATCTGCAATAGGAGAGATCATAGGAATCAATCTGATTGATATGCAACTGAAGGTTTTCAGGGAAAAGACAAGAAGAATGTTGTGGAAGTAGAAATAAAAAATAAGGGGGAGGACTCAACCCATTTCTAGACCTCATGATACAATGGATATAAAAAAAAAACCAGCCACTTTGTGAGAGGGAGGCAGAGAGGAAACAGTTCAGTTGTTAGAACTAGAAGGTGACAGGAAATTGCAAAGAGACTCTTGGTCAGTGACTGACCTTAAGTTCCAGGAGGGCACAGTATTACCAATTGAGGAAGGAGAGCGAGATTAAGTCAGAGAAAGGGATGCACCAAGCTTTGTGGGCATTCGAGTCCTGGTAAGAAAGGGATGACCAGGGCTACTCAAAGAAGTAACGTTAGGATGATTTATCCCTGTGCTCAGACAACCATCGGCTGGGGTAGGAGCCAAGGCAAGTCACAGGCCTTCTTAGGGCCTCAGCCTCCTTCTAATTGTGCTGATGATCTCAAGTCTGTGAGAGGTGACTAGCTGAGGGTAGTAGGGAAAGGGAGTGGAAAGAGACCCCTCTTCCTTTAAGCCAATAGAAGTGGAGCCCACTGGGAGGGGAGGTCTTACCTACCCCATGTGGATTCTGGAGCTTTTCATCACTCATGGGCAGGGAGATTGTAGAAAGCTTAAACTTTCTTCTTTTTGCTCATATGATTCTAAAATTTCTGTCATAAAAGCAAATTCCATTTGTAGAAAACATTTTCCCTAAGTCTAGACTCTGCATTTCTTTTGCCTATGCTATAACTTTAAATTAGTCATTTGTTGATATAGGGATTGTCTCCATCTGTTTACTAAGGTGAGAATGGAAGTTTAAAGTATTTCCTGCATACACAAATACAAGAGATTGTGCCATCAAGCACATAGGAGAGGCTTTCACAACGTGTGAATCTGCATTCCAGAATCAGTACCAACTGGCCAAGAATCAAATTTTTCTCTGTGATAACTAAAATTTTTAAACCCTAGGGATTATGCTAAGTGAACTAAGTCAAAAGGAGAAAGACAAATGCTGGATGATGTCACTCATATGTAGAATATAAACAAAGAAAATAAAGGAACAGACAAAACTAAACCAAAACAAACCCTAGAAACCTGACTGCAAAACTGAGGCTGCCAGAAGAGGAGGGTGAGTGGTGAGGACAAAGGGAGAGAAGGAGCCCATGGACTGTGGTGGAGGATTATGGGTGCTGTGGCCATAGGTGTGGTGTAGCAACATACGCCTGAAGAGATTTTTTTACAGAAGTATTATACACTTCTTTTGGAAGTGTTACCTCAGTAAAAATGACACAGTTTAAAAAGATAAAACCATTAACCCTTAGGAATGACAGTGCCCTTCTGCCCATTTTTTTCATTTAGATATTTTCTTGTTTTTGAGTTGTGTGAGTTTTTTAGGGGTTGGATATTAGGCCCTTGTCAGATATACAATGTGCAAATATTTTCTCCCATTCGGTAGAGTATCTTTTCATTTTAATGTCCATCTGCTTTTTTAATGTTCTATTCCTTGTATTAACCATGAAAGTCAAAACAGTAGATCCTGAACAAGATCACAGAAAATAAGCAGGAAGAAGGAACTGTTTTAGTTCCATCAACCTTAAGGAGGCTATAGCCAGTCTCCCAGGTATCTATTTCCAGACGCTTCAAGGAATTCATTTGTAAGAAAATAGAAAAAGCCTAATCCAAATTATTTTTAAAGCATTATGAGGTAGATTATTACTAATACCAGAAGAAGCTATTCAGCAGTCCCAGTCCCTGTTAAAGCCGAAGACAGAACATTTGCTTCCTAGTTAATGATGAGATGGTACATTGTGTTGCCCTGTCCCCCTGTGAATTCCTTCCACGAAGAGAATCCCAACAACGCCCCCATAAAATCCATTCCTGTATAACCAACTGCCTATTTGACTCTCCAGATTGCAAGAAAGACTTCTAAATGGGTCTTTTAGAATAAAATGTGTTTCCTGAAGAAGAAATTGGAATGGCTATTTGGAGCATTGAAAGCCTGTATTTATCCAGGGAACGGGAACTTCTTTTGGAATTACTTTCCCCTGAAATGTTCAATCTTGCTGTTACATTAAAAAGAAAAAAAAAGAAAAGAAAAGAAATGAAAGAAAACCTTCTCAGCCCAGTATTTACTCCTGCCTGACTATTTAGCAGTGACAGCAATGATGTGTCTGCCTGCACTGGCCGTCAGGGTTCTGATCAGAATCCTCGGCTATGTGCCATTTTAAAAAGACCAACCTGACTTTATTCTAGTTCCTTTTTGACCCAAAGTCCATTAACCTAGACTCCTTGTCAGATCTGTTTGTGCCTTATATCTAATTTTAAAGGAGAATCTTCTGGGTCAAGAGACCATTTCCACTATTTCCTCTCTTAAGATGTCTGAAATTCAGAATGATGGAATCAGAAAGCAGGAAGATGACCGGGAGCAGGACAGATGTCCGTTTGCCTAGTGAGATTTAGATGCCCAACTTTACAGCTTGTTGATTCTAGCCCCCATCCAGTTGGCCGGAGGTTATTTCCACAAGATGTCTCTGTTCTCCCTTTCAGTTCAATTTAAAAGTATCAGAGCAAGGTAGCACCTAATGCTTCCTCCAGAGCAAAGGTGATTTAGATCTTATCATGAAGCCCTTTCTCTGCCCCAACTTAAGTGGTTTTTATTGGCTCAACATTGATGCATTATTTTTCCTATGGAGCTCAGGAAACTATTTACCCCAGCCCTGGTACTTGCAATTCAATACTTGTGATTCGTATTTCCCTTCTTTAACCCTGTTTGGCTGCATTATAAATGGACTTAACCATTTCACTTCTTACTTACCCTAATCCTTGTATGATATATGGCACATCAGCATTCAGCTAATTTTGGCTTTTTATGAGTGCTCTGTTATTTTTCAACAGTTTTAAAGCATTTGATGTGGTGTAGTTGTATTGGCTTGCTATTACTGTGTAACAGATAGCCACAACATTTTTCTGTTTGCCATTAACCCCTTATTGATATTTAAATATCTGTGGGCTCTCTGGGGCTCAGCTGATCTAGAATAGGCCCATCTAGGATGGTTTGACTGAGATGCGTCAGCTGGGTTGGCCCTGCTCCTCACATCTCTGTTCTCCTGCTGGCAACAGAAGGCTAACTCAGGGGCCTCCCCGGTGGCTCAGTGGTTGAGAGCTTCGCTGTGGAGCTGTTGGCAGCGGCGACACGAGTTCGATGCCCGGCCGGGGAGAATCCCACATGGTGCGGCAGACCTCTCCTGCCTCGCCCGCTGCTCCCCTCAGGAGTGTATTTCTGATCTGCCTGTTCTGCTCCCCACTCTGTCTCTGGTGAACCCTCTCGCCACCCCACGCCTCTGGCCTGTACCCCAGCTTGTATAAATAAATCTTTAAAAAAAAAAAAAAAAAGAAGGCTAACTCAGGCACATTCTGCTCATGGCAATAGGTCTGAATACAAAAAGGAAACTGGAAATACATGAAACCCTTTAAAATGAGGTAACCGGCCTGTGGTCACTTCCACCTCTTTATATTGACGAAGGCAAATCATATGCCCAACCCAAAGTCAAGGGCAGGGAATATACACCACCCTTTTAGTAGAAAGAAATAGAAAATCACATGGTAAATGGTATGGATAAAAGAAAGGATGGGTAATTACGGCAAAAAATGCAATCTGCCACAGTGGTCGATGCATCATCTGACTTTCATACAAATTCAGTCTAAGATCTGATATTTTTCATTGCTTCCTTTAAATATCACCAAATAGCTACACAACTGGGTTTTTTTAGCAGCATTGCTGATGCTTATCAGCAATCACAATATCTTCAAGTTTTTAGAACTGTATTTACCAAGTGCCTAACAGAATGAAGATGGGATCTCTTTAGAGAAAAACTTAAGCCACTCTGGAACCAGATCAGGAAGATTATTGAAGCAATTTATGTCATTTCAAACTCAGGTGATGAAATAAAAGTGATAGCCAATTTTTATTGAGCATCTGCTATGTTGCAGGCATTTATTGATAGAGCTAATCTTTTATGGATGCTTTCACAACAAACCACAAATAATAAAGGCATTATTATCACCACTTTCAAAGGAGGAACTTGCCTCTAAATATAGAGCTTGCTCAATATTATAGTTTTTAAATGAAAAGGTGAGTTTCAAACTCATTTTGATCCCAATATATGTATTCTGTTTACTATCTCCATGACATGAGGTTTGAAATTATTTTACATTCCACTAATAGATAACACACACACAAACACACACACACACACACACACACACACACACACGCACACCCCTTATAATAATGTGAAGTGAAGAATCTCTGAGATGTTGTTACATGAAAAGTAAAAAAAAGCAAGATGCAAAACACATTATAGGAGTTTTTAAAAAGAGAGCAAAGGTAGGAAAGAAATAAAAGTTAGTGTTTGTATTTACTTATCTATACATGAAGAAATTCTGGGGCAATAGCTAAACAGCTGTGGAGAAGTGGATGGGTACAAGGGCAGAAGAGAATTTCACAGCAAATCTATCTATGTTTTTGGATGTTTGAATGGTGTTTTAGAACTTTTCATTTAATTAAGTTTAAAAATAAATAGTGGACCAGCATAGGGCAATAGATGGGTCAGTAAGATGAGATAAGGTTTAACAGAGTTTTGAGTAACCACCTACAGAGTTCCATTAAAAAGGGCAGCAGATTAGAGGGACATTTAAAGACCAAATGACCTCCCTTCCACTAGCGGACTGTTGTTTGAAAAGAAAAGGTACTGTATAGACAACCCCATCTAGAATACTGCCATGGGCATGGTGACCTAGGGTTATTTAAGGGACAATCAATGTCATCCCTCTGTACTAGCAGATGTTGACCTATCCCCGCTATATTTAGCCTCAAATTGGACAGCCATTTGATTTGCTCCCTTGAATCCCTTTGCATCACACTATAGAAGATTCTCAATTCTGTTTCTTCCTCCTGTGGAATACCTTTTGCTGAATGTCCTTCCTTGAGTTTCCTTCATTGAACTTCTATTAATCCTATTTATAGTTCCTTGTAATCAGCTCAACTGAGTTATATCTTTTGAGTCAGTGACTGTTACTACTATCTACAGACCATTGCTAAACATTTACTTAGTGTGGTCTGGCAATAATTATTTTATTAGTGAACACTTCTAACACAATCTAACATACATAAATATTTTCATTTCAAAGTTGTCACTCACGGGAGGTTTTACACATAACAATTTAGGAGATTATACTCATAACTGTTTCACCTGCAGAATATGATGATACTTAGTCTTGCCATGTTCATTCTTTAAGACTCAGATGATTTCATTCTGATAGCATTTTCAGGAATGCTCAGGTGTTTGTTCTTTGTGATCCCATAGTTCCTGATCATGGCAGATTGTACTTTCTAAAGGTGGTTGCAACAGCATCTCATAGTCACAAGCTGTTCTTCAATAACTGAAACATTTCTGCACCAAGAAAGGATCTCTTTTGTCTCTGAATCTGAGCAGTTTTTTGACTAGAGCAGAAGATGTATTATGTGACATTCAGAGCTAACTCTAAAATGTTATCTTTTCTTCCTGATTTTCTTTAGAATCTCTAAGCCCAGTCGTGAAGTCCAAGCAGCCTGGGGAAAGGCTACATGTAGGTAGTTGACAACCTGACATTGTAGGACTCTTCTTCTCCTCTTTCAGGGCCCTGCCCTTCAAATGTCCCCATGATGGACAAACTTTCATTCTTTAAAATGGTCAAAAGCCATATAGAGATTACACAAGTAAATAAAGAGAATACATATGTTTTAATGCCAAAACATGACTACATATTAGTAAGAGTGGCTTTCTCAAAAGTCTAGAAAGCTCCCCCAAAAAAAGAGAGAGAAAAATGCTTTGAACAATTTTGGGTTAAATGCCCAAAGGTGAAGAGACATTTATTTCAATGTATTCCTTTATAGTCAAACCTCATATTTTCATCCTTCTAAATTTCATTCTTCTAAGTGTTCACTCTGTAACTATCATGTTACCAAAAGGGAATATGAGGCTTTGAAAAGATACTTTACAATCTATGCCATCAACTTTGAAAAAAAAAAAAAGTAGATGGCATTGAGGGACAGGCAAGGAAAATACTTTCAACAACTTGTTGACTCATTTCATATTCAGCAAATGGTCCTGCTACTCCCTTAAGTGGTGAATCCAGCAAGAAAAAGTATATTCAAAATATATTCTAAATTACATTTTATGGAGGAGAGAGGAAAAGGAGACTTCAAACAATTTAAGCAAGGTTTTTCTTTTCTACACTGTTTCAATCTTAAAAATTATTTATATAATAGAAAGCCTATTTTTTTCAGTACGTGGAAGAAAAATATTATGACTAAGTATGAAAAGGCAGGATTTCATGTGTACAAAAAAGCAATTCCTTCTCTTAGATAAAGTGAGTTTCAATGAGAAAATTTCTGCTCACCAAGTGTTTGCCTACAGATGATTTTGAAAAGAAACTATAAATTTTAAAGCATAATTAATTCATTATTCATTGGTATATTTTGCAAATATTTAGACAGTGAATGCTGATGGCAGACCCCACCATGTTTGCTGAGAATACAATGATAAATCCTAAAAAACATTGTCTCTGTCCTCAGAGAGTTTTAAATCTAACAGAAAAGAAAAACAGTGGCAACTGCTAAGTGTGATGAGTATAAAGGAAAAGTAGAAGTGGTAGGGGACAATATAGCAAGAGGATGTACTCCAGACTACAGAAGGTTCTAAAAAGCTCCCCAAAATGACATATGAATTCAAATCCAAAGGATGGTCTTTTAGTTTCCAGGGACTGCTATAACAAAACTCTGTAAGTTGGATGACTTAAAACAACAGAAATATATTTTTTCACAATTCTGGAAGCTAAAAGTTAGGCATTTAGGTTGTCAGGAACTTTGAAACTGAGTAGCCTCTTCGTAGCCTCTTCCTCACTTCTGGTGGTGGCCATCATACTTGCCATTCCTTGGTTTCCAGCACATCAATCCAACATCTGCCTCTATGCTCACGTGGTACCCTCCCTGAATGTCTCTCATGACCATCTTATGTGGACACCAGTAATATTGGATTAAGGGTTCACCCAACACCAGGATGACCTTCTCTCCCTCATCTGAACTAATTACATCTGCAATGACCATGTCTCCAAATAGGATCACATTCTGTGGTACTGGGGATCAGTGTTGGGGGGACACAATTGAACCCTTAACAGATGTTAGAAGCTAACTCAGAGAAGACAAGTGAGGCAGAAGGAAGGACCTGCAAAGGTCCTGTGACTGGAGGAGAGGGCAGCATGTTGGAGGGACAGGAACACAGCAGGGTGACTGTCTGTGGCCACACTTCTCCACTTCACCTTATACTGATATTTTCTGATAACAGTTTATCAAAATGGTGAGACTCCAGAGAGCAAGACATGAACCTGTGTTTCTCTGTGTTTCCGAGATCTTCCTGGGAAAAAATTCCAATGGCTGAAACACAGAGGTTTTCTGAATGATATTTTTCTCAGTAGCCATGACTGAAACATGATTAAAAATAGTTTTCCCTTCACTCCTTCAGGTCCTGAAGGATTTTACATGTAGTTTGAAGACTCAGAATAAATTACTAAACCAAGTCTCATTAAAATGAAACAAGACAGGGGCCTCCCTGGTGGCGCAGCGGTTAAGCGCTGCGCTGTGGAGCTGTGGAGCTGTGGAGCTGTGGGCAGCGGCAACGCGAGTTCTATGCCCAGCCAGGGAGAATCCCACATGGTGCGGCAGACCTCTCCTGCCTCACCCGCTGCTCCCTTCAGCAGTGTATTTCTGATCTGCCTGTTCTGCTACCCGCTCTGTCTCTGGTGAGCCCTCTCGCTGCCCCACGTCTCTGGCCTGTGCCCCAGCTTGTATGTATAAATAAATCTTTTTAAAAAAAATGAAACAAGACAAAGAAAAACACCTTGATGGTCTCTTTCATGACCAGGTTCCCAGAAGGCTGAGTCTGAATGAATATCCACACTTGATTTTAAGACTAACCCACATCCTGATGTTGTGGTCATTTGCCTCTTTGAATCCAGATCAATTCCAGAGCCAACTGTGAGACCACAAATCCAGATGCAATGCCTGGTTAGGCAATTCCAATAAACCCATTCTCTGCTGATAGCATTTAAAGTTGCAGTAGATCCAAGGAGTAGAGAAACTGGAGTTCATGCTGGATTGATGAAACAGTGCTAGAGTGTCAAAGAAATAGAGAACCATAGAGTACCCAAGAGCTAGATCCAATTCTTGGTTCTTGTCTCTGTGAAGAGCGGGTGGGTATCTAAGCATTTTCTTGTCATCCAGACCACAGTTTACTTTGGTACAGGTTCTTCTCAGAATTTACGCAGGATTTTAAGAACATCATGTATTCTCAGGTCTGATTTTCCTGGAACCTTCAACACAAGTAACTTGAAATCCATCATATAATGCATTTGTCTCCTATTCACAAACTTTATTCAACTTCCAGGAACTTGAGCACAGACATAGCACCAAGGTTCACTGTTGACACAAAGTTCAAAACCGATTCCTTCCAGCTACCAGCTGACCTGTCTTCAAAGTTCTAAGAACAAGACTAGCTACTGCAATTCCAAGAGTCACTTCACAGCATCTATTTCCCCAGAATCTTTTCTGATCCTGTTCAAATCCTTTGTGAAAGAGGCAAAAAGACTCTTCCTGGTCCTTGCATTCTATAACGAGAGGTTCTTTAGAACTTCCCTCACTAGTTATGAAGAACAGCTCCCAGAGAGGGGAGTTAGTAAGAGATGTAAGTGGTATCTCGGAAAAATACTTGGAATCAGGAGGTGCGAGTTTCCTGCAAACCAGATACTGTTTGACTGTGAAATGGCCTGATGTATTTGCAAATCAGTTCCCATTCTTTAAGTGGGCCTACCATGTGCCCTGCCCACAGTGTGTAATGGTAAATAGCCTGCAGGTTTGTGGAGGAGATGGAACAAGGTTATTGAGAGACTCAAACAGGTTAATTATGGGGTAGCACTTTGAAAGTAGTAAAGAGTCATGCATATTTCAGGTCTGATTTTTGGTTCCTTTATCTCCAGGCATCTCCCTGAAATTGGTTCCTCCCTCCCCTCACTGTCACTAGCAGTCTTTGCTCCTTCAGTTGCCTAGCAGACACACACAGAGTCCGGGTCAGGAGAGACTGAGAGTTCTTGGGGCCCCCCACAAGCTTCCACTCACTCCTGCACCCCCTCTCTTCCACCATCAGAGGTTCTCAACCATAGTTACATATTTTAGCCCAGTGGTTGTCAACCCTGGCTGCTCATTAGAATCACTGAGCTAATTTTTTGAATTCTCAGTGCCTGGGCCCCAGCCTAAAAAGTTTGAGTTAATGGGTCTGGGCCATCAGTAATTCATAGTTTTTAAAGCACCCCTGGTGGTTCTAATAAGCAACCCCTGTTTTTGTTTTTGATTTATCAGTGTTTTAGAGATTAACAAACTTAATTAATAATTATAAATAAATACTTATTGAGCAACTGCAATGTGCCAGGCACTCTGGTAGGTATTTAAATCTCATTTCATTTAATCCTCACAACCACCCTCTGATGTAAGTGCTTTTATGATCCCTCTTTACAGAGAAAAAACACAGTTCATAATGATTATCTACCTTGCCCCCCAACACACAGCTACTAAGTGATGGGGGTAAGATTGGGACTCAGCTCTGTCTTCCAAACAGGCTAGGCTATATCAGGGCCCTCTCCTCTGCTGAAATATATAATTGGTAAATGAGCTTTGAAGAATGCTGGAAAATCTGATTTTAATTGGGAAGAGAGAAGGTGATGATAGTTGTCATACCAAATGAATCTTAGAACTCAAAAGCTCTATGATGCAGCACTGTTAGAGCATTTCAAATATACAGCTGACCCTGGAATATATTAAAATTGGGGGTTTAATTTAATCTTACGTTGCATTCCATAAAGCAATGTTGTCTCACTCTCAGATTTCATACTCCAAAGTATAAACGATGAGGTTTGGGAGAGGGAAAGGCCTGGGAAAGTCCAAATCCTTCCCAGATAGTGGAGCCACCCCTTACTTTCTCTCACCCTACCTCCCCACAGCAATAGCAATATGTAATGGTTAATAAACTTAGACCATCCACAAACCATAGAATGTCTTTTTTCTAAGTTTAGTTAGAACAAAGTGCATTTTCATGGGGTTCTGTGGTTTTCTAATTGTGCTCACATTGTCCAGAGAGTTTTGAGGACACCCCTTGGTGGGTGGTAGGAAGTAACTTGGAAGAAAAGCTAGGGGTCCTGGTCATTCTCTACCACCACCTTACCAGAGAAGCTCAAATTTTATTTCCTTGACCAATTAAACTTCAAACAAGCATTGATTTGCGTTGCTCTGTTGAAAAGAAAGTTTGAAAACCACTGCTCTAGTTCCTAAATTCTGATTCTAACCCTACCTGAATTACCAGTTTTTTAAAAAGTGGATTACAACACAATCCTAAACCTGTACTGAGCCAGTTTGAATGATTCAGAAAGTACTGCGAGATCTCACAGTTGTTAATAAAATGTTCTGGTTAATAGAATGGTGATGATGGCCTTTGCATTCTTGGCTATCTTGATACATAATCTGTGTATGTGATAAAGCCCTCAAAGCCCTCAAACCTGCTCGGAATAGAAGTGGAGGTGCTGCTTAGAAACCTACCTGAAGGGACCTGGAAGGCTCATCATTTCTCCAGGGTTCAGAGGCCTCTGCAAAAGGAACAGCAGCACCGCTACTCAGGTCTTTGGCCCGAGATCAAGTGCAAAAGGAGCAGCAATAGGCGCGGGGTCCTCCTCGTCCAGCGGTGGGCGATGTCACTGTTCTTTTGCGTAGGCAGCACCGTTTTGCCAATGGCATTGCCTTTGTCCCCCGGGAAGTGGGACTGCTATTCATATTTTTTAAATAATATTTATGTAATTTTCTAATTATGAAAGTGTTCTTCTGAAAGGTAACTGACTTATTTTAGTCTCTCACTGCCCAGATCACTGAGGTTCCGAATTACAAAACCTGCCTTCTTATTTCAAAACAGGGAGAAGGACAAATTACAGGGAGAAAAGCAAAAACTACCATTTCAATGAATTAAACTGCAGTCCCCCTCCCCCAATTTGAGATTAACCTGACATATATAGAAATATTTTTATTGAAGTGAAAGCTCTGACAAGCATCATTCTTGCAGGGCATGCTCTAGAGGGTTCCATGGGCACACTGTACTTTGTTAAATCATTCTTTCCTGTTGACCTTTAGTGTGATTTCCACTATTGAGTTATGCTAAGCAACGTTGTGATGAACATCCTTGAGCCAAAATCTTGGCCTGCACTTCAGATTATTTCCTTTGGATAAGTAACTATATGGAGCAGTTGTATAGTTGTTCACAGCATATTTTAACGAGACACCATTTCTTGTTCTCCCCCTTCCTTTAGCTTTTCCATGTTCTTTTATTCGTTGGGACCTTTCTTTACTTGGTGCCTTTAGCAATTTCTGGATATGCCTCTGGGCATCTGTCCTATTTTATTTTCGAAGATTCTTCTGGGGATTCTATTTTCATTCAGCTGTTTCGGGTGTCCTGACCATTAGATTTGAGCTCTCAATCAGGAGCAGCGCTCTTGGTGCTGATGCGGTCTCTTATCCTCTTACATCCTGTCACACCTTGCAAGCTATTCCCCAGGACCTTTCAGTATATAACTTGGATCTCGTATTCTCCTCTTCTTCCAATACCCCTGATTTTCAAAGCATGTATTAAAATAGGTAGAAAACAGGCATTATAACACAACCTGCGCTTTCTGAACTCTATCTTTTTCCATGGGAAGTCCCTTATGTTTAGAAAGAAAGTGTGGCTTTGTGTCATTCCTTTAGATGAGAGCTTCACTGGGGAAGGTGGCAGGGTTGCTGAAATTTGCACTCATTAGCATCCAAGTTTTAGTTAAACACCTTTCTATATTCAGTGCTGAAGCAAAATAGACCAACAGATCTATACCAGCCATCTCCCTATGGCTAAAGTAAATGAAGCCAAATTTTAAAGTCTGAAAACACACAAAAAAAGCTTCAAATATATCTAAGTGTCTTCATTTCTTAATAGTGCCATGCTATACTTTGGCACTTTCAGGCTCTGAAAAAAAAAAAAAACCAGCTTAGGTTTATTTGCCTGTTTCAAAACTCTGACTAAAGATTGGCATTCTTGGGAAAGTTGCAAGAGGCATAGCTGCCACCATTCCCACCTCTGCTTCCCTACTCCATTCTGCTTTACATCAGAGCGTGAGGTTAATGAAATGGGATCTTAGGGAGCACCACTTAGCTTGGACCCCAGTGAACCTCCTCAGCCCGGGCATTCAGTGGAGAGAGATCGAGATAAAAATCAATGTTTCCCTGTTCTGCTATCGAACTGCATAAAGAGTCTCCATGCATAAACATATCTGATAAGATTAACCAGATCATCCTCCCCAGGGAATACTGGGGTGATTTAAAATGCAGTCTTTCTCTTCCTGCTACAAATTCTACAGCATCCATTTTAATGAGAAAATGAACCTGACCAGGGGTGAAATGTGGCCTATACGTACCTGGCTGCCCATGGCAGTTGTTGAAATATTGAAATACTTCAGTATCAGTTGATAAATAATCATGTTTCCATCATGCTCCATCCCTGACATTAGGCTCCTCCTTAGGGACTTCCCACCTCCCCTGAATCCAGCAACCTAAAAGTTAACATCTGGCACGAGGGGGACAGACCCTTAATCTATTCTGATTAATCCACTGTGCCAGGGGCCATTCTAATGATTTAATAAATACTTTGAATATTATTCTTGAACCCGACTAGTGTTAAGCTGACCTCAAAAATCATAGAACATCTATTTGCTATAGTTTTAATAAACTACTCTTATTTTATTCTCATCTTCAATTATTCAGCAAACATTTCTTAGGCACCCACTCTGTGGTGAGCAAGACACAGTCCTGCCTGCAGGACTAGTGACAAAGAAATGATCTAGTGACAAAGAAACATAGCTAAATAATTTTAATTGTGTGCAGTACATGCTGCCTGGGGAGGGTGCAGGGCTCTCTGAGAGCTCAGAGGAAAGGGTTTGGGCAGGTTTACAGGAGAGGTGATGGGGAGGCTGAACCTCCAGGGACAAGTCCACATGAGCTAGGTTAGTGGGGGTGGAGGCAGGTGCTGTTGTGGGAAGGATGATACAAGCCATCCAAACAGCCTGCAGAAGAGCTGAGAAGCCAAAGAGGGGCAGACAGTTTCAGGGAACTACGAGATAATTCACTGGCAGTGGACAAGAGGGAAGTGATGAGAAATGAAACTGTAGAATTACTCCAAAGATGATTTTCACATCTCATAATTGCACTTAAGCTGAGGATGAAATGTAGTTGGTTATAGTCATTCCTGGGTATCTCTGAGTACTTGTGAGGCCGAGCCATATTCACACTTGCTAAAGTTCTGCTGACTCTTTAATTCCCAAGACTTCTCTGAAAGTCTGCCAAGATCCCCTGCCCAGTAAACCCCCCAGTTACAAACAAGAAGTGAAGGGTGAAGCTGGTAGTCTGTTTCTGAGAGACATAAGGGCACTTGCCAGGGTTCCTCCAGGAACCTCCTGATAACACTGCAGGGTGCCCAGCACTCACTCAGTGAATATCTATGAAAGGAAGAAGGGATTGAAGGAGGGAAGGGTGGAGAGCCGGAGGGAGGGAGGAAGAAGAGGGCGGTGGGAGGAGGAGAGAGGAAAAGAAGGAAGGCATTACAAGAGCCATCTTTGAGACAACTCTCAGTAAGTGCCTCAAAAATGCTTGGCTGAGTGATCTTGGCAGGTCAATAGTCTTTGTTTCCATGCAGGAGTAACACTTCATTTACATATTTTGAAGGGAAAAAGAGCAACCTCTTGTTAAGTGTCTCCATCTCAAAACTGTTCTCAATCACTGTTTTTCAAAGCCTGGAATGTGTGGTGAATTGTGAAGTTTGAAGGGAGGGATTCATGAACTCTTTGTCCCCAGTTCACCCTGTCCCTCAAGACAAACTCTTGCTTCCCATGCTTTTCTGGCTTTCTTTCCTCTTTATTCTTAGAGGGCCAACCATACCTTCGGAGAGATAACAGCTTTCCCAAACTTTTGTGGTCTCAACACTGAAAACCCTGCACCCTTGGACACCCTTGCCCCCAACTCAGTCTCAGGCCTTCGGTGAAGAGCTTCTTTTCAGACTGGGAACATTCTCAAGACAATGGAACACTTCAATCACCTCTGTGGCAGGGAAGCTTTAGTGGGGGAGAATTCCCAAAGCCTTGATCTGAGTCTGGAAGGAGGAGCATAAATCTGTCAGGTAAACAGATCAGGAAAGGGCATGCAAAGAGGAAGGGTCCATGTGGAGGTTTTACTCCATCTGACTGAAACAAAGGTCAAAGAGCAGCAGGAGGGCAGAAGGGGGGAGATTAGAGATTTCTAATTCTGGAGAAAGATTTCCAATTCTGAAGACTGATTTTCTAGTAACAAAATAGCAGATAATATTCATGCTCATATGCAAGTCACAGTTGCTGAAAAGAAACCCTTTTGACTGCCAGTTTAGATTAGCTGTTCTCTTGCGCTCATCCATTGCTGTGAATAATTAAGAATTTGCAGAACTTCCCACTCTTCCCAAAGGAGAGTGTGGTCTGGATCCAGTCCTGCCTCTCCCCCTCATCCTGTTAGTTCTTACTGTTAATGTGAATAAATAAGAAATCTGATGTGACTAAACACCACCACTGGCTGCATGATGTAGCAAAAGGCTAATTTATTTTTGATCTACCACTTATGTGTAAACATCTGACTCAGAGTGTCTTGTCTTCTCCTCAGGGATTCAAGCAGCTTAGCTGATGAAACACCTGAGTGTTATGCAGGAGAACTTGGATTCATTCCTTCTCTCGTCTTTCCTATAAACATCTGTTTTCCCCTGTGGACACCTGGCTCTGTCCAGAAGATAGCGATCCTGTGTATAACTGTATTCTTGAGGATGAAACTTCAGGGCCTGTGTAGTGTCCTTCTCCTCACTGTGGTTTCCTTAACCTCTCTGATAACAAGTAACTACAATTAGTGTTTCCTTGTGCTGCCACAGTGCACCAAAATAACCACCCATCAGATGTACCATATTGGACTGTGCTGGCTTTGTGCAGTGGGCACTGCTGTTTGCCTTCCCAACGCCCATTCTCCCTTTTTCCTTCCTTCAAGACCATAATGTTGGTCAGGCAAGAACCTCAGGGGAAGGTGACTCCAGTTGAAGGCAATTCCACCCAGGATAACGCCAGTCCTGTGGTGTGACTGGCTCAGGCACAGGCAAATAACCAGTGGTTTCAATGAGATGCAAGGGAAAGTCTGATAGGGACATTCTCACAGTCTTAATAAAGAGCCACTGGAAGACTATGCAGGTTGTCCTTTTAAGATGCAAACCCTGGGCCTGCCTGGTGGTGCAACGGGTTAAGTCGCAGCACTATGACGCTAACTGCAGCGTGAGTTTGATCCCCAGCCAGGGAGCATCCCACATGGCGAAGCAGACCTCTCCTGTCTCACCTGTTGCTCCCCTCAGCAGTGTATTTCAGTAGATTTGCCTGTTCTGCTCCCCACTCTGTCTCTGGTGAATCCTCTCACCACCCCACACCTCTGGCCTATACCCCAGTTCCTATATGCATAAATAAGTAAATCTTTTTTTAAAAAAATGCAAACCCTGCCTGAAACTGTTGGAGCCATTATTCTGTAAGCCTGAAGATGTAGCCAACACTGAAGATGGCAGAATAGAGATAGAAAGAACCAGACATGGGGTCAAGAGCTTCTGGCCAATGTTTTTATCCTAAAATTACACTATTCCTGGACTCTTTCCTGAGGATGATTTGGGGTTGTTGGAGGTAGAAGGTAAAGATTCTAGCCTAACTTTTGGACTAACTTTAGTATTCATTCAGTACTAATCCAAAAATCACTTTTATTAATTCACATTAGCTAAAATTGTGATTTGCTCTGATATTTTTAAACAGTACTCATTATTAGTAGCAGTAGAATATTCAAAGTGAAAATTGTGAAAGCAATATTATATAATTGGTAAAGACAAAAGGAAAATAGGAGGCCATGTTCGGCTCCCCACTCTGTCTCTGGTGAACCCTCTCACGGCCCCACACCTCTGGCCTGCACCCCAGCTTGTATGCATAAAAATAAATAAATCTTTAAAAAAAAAAAAAAGAAAAGAAAATAGGAGGCCAAAGTAAAAAGGAAAAGTATGACAGCGCAAGTCCTTTGAGCACTCTTCTCTTCCACTAATGGAGGAATTCTGTTATTTGAGATATATACTATCTTAGAAACTCTTGAGATAAAAACATAAATTAACTAGCACTGGAAATATAGAGAATAAATAGGAGGCAGCTGACTGGGAGCTAAAGGAACTGTGTGTGTGACTGTCATTTACATTTGACCACCTGCACCAGTGTGACAAGCTCCTCCTCACTGCCCACCCTAATATCATCCAGGGCAAAAACATTGCCAATTCTTTCTGACTTACAAAATACATCCACCCCATACCCCAGATTCTTGCCCTACAATTTCATTGCATCTTATATTATTAGATACTGGTCAGTTTAAGTCCTTAACGTTTCCTGAAGTAAATAGTTATTGGGAAGGAAGATGTTCTCTGGCCACCAAAGGATTTATGCATATCCTATATTGAAAAAAAACAATGTGAATAGTACTTTTAGCTAGACCTCTCTATGAAGGCACCTTAGCAGGGCCCCTGGTATACCTGAAGACATGGGGGTAAGAGGATATTTGGGGGCAGGTCTCACAACCCACAAATTCTGTCATTTTTCTTCATGTCTCTTATACCAAGCACTGTGTCTGGCAGTTAGACAAGATAATAAATATTGGAAATAAGTGTGATTGTAATTAGTTGAGAATCAGAGTTCAATTGGAGCAATTTAGGATTACCTAAAAGAAATCCTAAAAAAGAAATTCATGGGGCATGGCTAATAGAGTTCTTAGGTTTTTAAGTCTTTCATTAGAAAGTGAGAAAAACAAAATGACATACTGGAAAAGAAATAAGATAGCAGAAATCCCTTAAACTCCATGGATCAGAGAGCATAGTGTGTATGATTAATCTTCAGAGATTGTGAGGAAAGGATATTTCTGTATTCATTCAACAAATATTTCTTAAGTCGCAATGATATGCCTGACTGTGTTTGCATGAGCACACAAGTGTAAGACTTTGTTTCTGACTTAAGGGAGCTCTAGACTAGAGATGGGACAGACATGAACATAAAAGGCCTTCCGCCCTGTCATGTGATGAAAGACATGTTATGATGGAGATACTGTCAAAGAAGAAGGAGTAACTCTTAAGGTATCCAGGGATGGCTACATAAAAGAAGGGAAAATAAAGTCCTGAAGAATGAGCACGTGTTTTCCAGGGATATTTAACAACATGTGCAAAGATACAGAGGCAAGAAAGTACATAAAGCATTCTAGAAATGAGAATAATTCAGTGTAATTGAAGCAGAGTATTAGGTGAGAAGTAGAGAGAGGAAGGAGGTGTTGTTGAAAATGTAGACTGAGTCCAAATCACAAAGGCCCTGTGTGCTCTGCAAAAGTATTTGGACTTTAGCCCAAAGACAATGCAGAACCAGTCAAACTTTTTTTTTTTAAATATAATAGATATTTATTTTTGTTATTCGTATCTTTTACATTATTGTGTGTTCCCCATAAGTTACCCACCACCTGTTCACCCGTGGAGCCATCACCATAGTCCTCCGTGCTCCCC
>PVIJ01009855.1:0-64064 GCA_004024925.1 Scalopus aquaticus | reverse complement strand
TTTATTTATTTATGCATACAAGCTGGGGGACAGGCCAGAGGTGTGGGGCGGCGAGAGGGCTCACCAGAGACAGAGTGGGGAGCAGAACAGGCAGATCAGAGATACACTGCTGAGGGGAGCAGCGGGCGAGGCAGGAGGGGTCTGCCGCACCATGTGGGATTCTCCCCGGCTGGGCGTCGAACTCACATCGCGCGCTGCCGACAGCTCCACAGCGCAGCGCTCAACCGCTGCGCCACCAGGGAGGCCTCCCCCCCCGAAATCCCATTTTTAAGAGAAAATGCAGTTCAGAGGGAGTCTGCTTGTGGGCCATCCATCCCGCTGGACCCTCAACACTTGCTTCCAAATCAGATGCTGCTTCCCCAAGTACTGATGACCCAGACATGCAGGGGGGTGGTGAGACCTGGGACCCCCAGAGATGGGACTCCCTAGTGCAAGCTTGTTCTTCCCATGCCAGACCCATAACACACATGTGCTATGACCTCATAAGACCTTCCCGAGACGTTGTTGTTGTTGTTATTACTATTACTATTATCCCGCCCAAACAGATGAGGGCAGGGAGGCACAGGGGTCTGTGTAGGCGGAAACGCAAAATCAGCACCCAAAATCCAACCTTCCCAACATCACATCTGAGGTTCTCAATCATCTTGTGTTTTTCCCCTCAAAAGGATACCACAGTGCTAAACCCTGTAGAGAGCTGAGGATGTTGGAGCAGAGATCCCTGAGGGCTTCCTGGAGGAAGAGCACAAAAAGTGGACACAAATTGTACAGCCCAGATTTCCTCCTTCCAGGCCACCTCAGGGCATTTGCCAGGAGAGGAGCTACACCCTGCCTCGTGGGTGCCACATGCCCTGAGGGGCTCAGAGGAATCTGTCCCGCCAAGATTGGGGCAGGCATGACCCCACCCCCAATCCTCCCCACCCTGCCTCACAGGCCAGGCTGGGGCTGGTCTGCTTCCTCTGCTCTCCTCTTTCTTCAGGCCCCAGGAAGGCCAATCCAGAACCGAGGTTATCAGGGGGCCACATTCCTGGGCGGAGGGGTACACCAAGGCACAGGTTATTGAATGCAAGATTATTTACACTCACAGAAGACGGGAATCTGTCTCAAGTCCTCTAACAGGGAGCTGTGTGGAGATACTTTGGTGCAGTCACCTACCATGCAAGTGTCGAAGAAGAATGGAAGGGGTGTGAAGAAACCATCCAAGCTGATATTTTAGGGAGGGCTATTCACAGGCTCAGAACCTCTTCCAAGGGGAGTAACTCATCTAATCCCTACTTCAGGCTCAGGAGGAGGGACCGCCAGCATCGCTGTGGGGTGGGGAGCGAAGGCAGGGGGCTCAGCAACCTTGTCCAAGACTCGCGGCTGTAAGCGGTAGAGCTGGGATTTGGTGCAGCCAGTGGGCTAGCTCCTGGGCCCCCAGCCTGCCTGGCACAGTTCACCCCACCAGGAACACCTTGGAAGTCCAGAAAGAAGAGAAACATGGGCCTCCCTGGTGGCGCAGGGGTTAAGTCTCAGCACCATGAAGCTATCAGCAGCCTCTGCAGCATGAGTACAATCCCCGGCCCCGGGGGCTTCCCACATGGCACAGCAGACCTCTCCTACCTCGCCTGCTGCTCCCCTCAGCAGTGTACTTCAGTGGATCCGCCTGTTCTGCTCCCTGCTCTGTCTCTGGTGAATCCTCTTACCCCCCACACCTCTCGCCTACACCCCAGCTCTTGCATACATAAAAAAATAAAATGAAATCTTTAAAAAGAAAAGAGAAACACACAGATGACCTCCAGCGTGTGCTGCCCTGTGCCTGCCCAGGAAAGCAGGTGTAATTAGGAGAGATTCCCCCAAACCTCCCTCCATCTGAAAGTGACTGTGGTAACTCACACGCCGGGGTGGCCAACTTCTCTCTACGGTCAGTGACGGCCAGCAGGCCCCACTGATGCTTTTTATAGCCTTTCCTGGAGTCAGGACAAGGAAAACGAAATGATCCACAGGACCCTTTTCATCGCTAACAGCCGGGTTCCACAGCTGGGGGTGCGGGAAGGAAAGAAAAATCACATTTTCCCCCTACTTGGAGATAATCAACAGGGCTCAGGCTGAGCGGGAAAGTTTGTGTTGAGAAAAGCTGTTCTGAAGCAGAACTAATTGGCAACAGAAATGGAATTCCCCCCACCTCCTCAAAAGTACAAGCTTGTTTTACCCCTGGAGCTGCCTTCAGAACAGGTATCCCAGGCCCTGGGGCCCGGCCTGCTCGAGCCTGTCAGCCTCTGGCAGAGAGGTCACCGTCCGCCGTCACCAGGGCCTTTTTTTTTTTTTTTTTTTTTTTTTAATGCATACAAGCTGGGGTACAGGCCAGAGGCGTGGGGCAGCGAGAGAGTTCACCAGAGACAGCGGGGAGCAGAACAGGCAGATCAACAGAAATACCCTGCTGAGGGAAGCAGCGAGCGAGGCAGGAGAGGTCTGCCACGCCATGTGGGAGTCTCCCCAGCCGGGCATCGAACTCACGTTGCAGCTGTTGACAGCTCCACAGTGCAGCGCTCAACCGCTGCGCCACCAGGGAGGCCCCACCAGGGCCTTTTTGTAATAACATGGTCCCGAAGGAGCAAGACCCAAGCCAGCCAGGCCAGGAGTGGACACTGGCTCTCTGTTGCCCAGCTCTCCTTTTAGGAAGAGCCTTAGGGTGCCCTGTGGCAGATTTGCACACACTGCTTGGGGTGGCATGAACCCTCCAGGGGCAAGCCCTGGCAGGCCTGAGCCAATGAGCGTATTCCAGGAACAGGCATACAACCCAACAAGAAACAGAGAGGAGAAAAACATTTTTGTGAGGCTTCTGGGAAAGAGCTGCCATTTTAGAGGCCAGAGAGGTGACGTGACCTGCCCAGCGTCACACTGCGCAGTGGCAGGGAGTGGAGGATTTGACCCAAGTCTGCAGAGCTGAGGACTGCAATGTATCGACTGCTAAGTTCGAACAAGATGCAGCACAAACGCCAGAGGAGGCCAAACTGGATTCAAACCCAGCTCTGTCATTTACTACCTGTGCGATTTGGGGTAAGTCACTTAACCTCTCTGTTCCTCAGTTGCCGTATCTGTGGGGGTTATCAGAACACTTCCTTTTGCAGAATGTGAGGATTGAACAAATGAACAGCAATTTATGGAAAGTGCATGGAATAGTGTCTGGCAGGGAAGGAGGATTTGCTCCTATCCTTCCTGCCCCCGCCCCCCATATACACAGTTGTGTCCATGTGGTGAGAACCAGACTAAATAAAGACAGGTGGGCAGAGGCAGGAGAGCGCCTCGGTCATGGAAAGAAAGATCCTGACCCCTTGATCCCGACCCCGCGTTTTCCTTCCTGGTTCCCATCCAGACCTCAAAACACAGGCGCAGCACGCGCAAGGCATTCGGACCGCCTCAGACCCAAAGATACACAGTTAAAGGCAGGCGGGCCAGTTCCTGCTGGTGGTGGAGATCCAGGGAATATTCCACTCACTCCGATGGCAAAAAGTAAGACATTTGACAAAAGCCACATGGTGGAGGGTGGCCTGTGAATTGGTCCAGTCACAAAGGGAAATGACTCAGTGCAGTCACGGTCACTGACCTTGTGGTCAGCGGGGACCATGTATAGGACAGTGGTGCCACAGGTTGTACCATAGAGCCTGGTGTGTAAGAGGCTTTTCCCTCCAGGCTTGTGTAATTACACTCTATGACTTACGCACAACAACATCACCCTACGACACCTTTCCCCATCTTTAAGCAGAACGGTCCCATCTTTAAGCAAAACATACATTAATTCACATTCCCTACAGTTCAGGGATTTTACTCTAGGTTTCACACCTGAGACACACACACGTGTGGACAAGGAGAGGTGGGAACACAGTCAAAGCCACCTGTTTATAACAGCAAACAGACAGGCAGGAACAACCAAAATGCCCACAGACAGGGAAAATAAATTCTGGTATGCTGTGGGATAGTATACAGCAGTGAAAATGAATAAACAACAAACAAGCTATACACAACCCACATGAATTTCAGTAATGTGTTTTATGAAAATATAAATGCCGCAAGATAACAAATAGTATATCTTTTTATAACATTCAAACGTAAGTAAAAAGTAAACAATATATTATTCTGCCATACATACATATACGTGGTAAAACTTGTTTTTTAAGTCGAGGGAAATTAGGGTGATGAAGAAGTTCTGGAAACAGATGGTGGTGATGGTTGCACAATGTTGTGTCACTGGATTGTGTACTTGAAAATGGTTAAAATGGTAACTTATGTATATTTTACCACTTTTTTTTTTTTTTAAAGGAGGGAAAGATGAACACAAAGTACGAAATAGTAGCTCCCTGGCAAAAGGAGCACAAAACTAGATACAAATGAAGGTCAAATTCTGGTTCTCCGGCAGGGTGGATTTTAACTTTATAAACAGTTATAATGAGGTGGTTGAGTGGAGGGGTAAATGGGGCCGCTCAGGTGCCTTTTGAGTATGTGATGATGAGATTGAGACTCGGGCAACTCAACTTTAGGTCTCCTGGGAAGCCTTGAGGAAAGCTCCCTGATCTGGATTTGGGGATCAAGGATCTAATGGGGGCTCCTGGGCAAGTGAGCAAAGGGGTTGAGGTGGTTCCCTCTGTTGTTAAGCTGGCCAATAGGAGCTCGTCTGGCCCGGCAGGCGGGGCCTCCTTGCGAGCTGGCCCCCTCCCCACGCCTTCCCACAGGAGCGCCATTAGCAGGCAGTGCTGGACACGCCCCCTCTGCTCCCAGGTGCCTCCCGAAGCAGGAAGCGCAGTGAGGGCAGCCGGCAGCCGTGGGCGGGCGGCTGGGAACATCATTCCAGGGACAGCACCCGACAGCCACCTAGCCGTGACAGCGTCCCTACCCCATCACCTGTGCCTCCGGGGTCTAGCTGGATTCAGGTAAGGGGGAGAGAATTATTTCCAGGGTCCTCCAAGGCCAGTGAGGGGCGAGCTCAGGGGCAGGAAGGGCCCAGAACCTGCGCTGGGCAGGCCATGTGATGACCCCGTTCCCCAGCTCGTTGCTACAAAAACAAGTGGCCGCTGCTGAGTCAGCACTGCCCCCACATGTGGTGTTCATAGTGGCATGATCTGTGTGCCTAGGGGTGCCCGGTGACCCTGACTCAGGCTGCTCCCAAAAGCCCGGCTGCCAGGCCATGCCCGGCCACACAAGAAAGCAGTTATCTCCACAAGTGTTAACTGGGTGCGCACTATCAGATACAACACTGGACAAAACAGGCAAAGAAGGGCCTCCCTGGTGGCGCAGCAGTTAAGCGCTGGGCCGTGGAACTGGCGGCAGCGGCGACGCGAGTTCGACGCCCGGCGGGTAGATTCCCACATGGCGCGGCAGACCTCTCCTGCCTCGCCCGCTGCTCCCCTCAGCAGTGTATTTCTGATCTGCCTGTTCTGCTCCCCACTCTGTCTCTGGTGAACCCTCTCGCCACCCCACGCCTCTGGTCTGTACCCCAGCTTGTATGCATAAATAAATAAACCTTTAAAAAAAAAAAAGGCAAAAAAATATTCCTGCCCTCAGGAAACTCACATTTTAGAAAAATGTGAGGGGATATTTGAGAAAAATACATAGTGTGTAAGATCGTGGTAGATGTTAAGGAGGGAGGCCGATGGGGTCCCAGGCAGAGGGGATAGCGTGTGCAAAGGTCCTGGGGCAGCACTGAAACCAGGCGAGGAGGGGAAGGGAGGTGACAGCTAGATCCCGCAGGGATGTGGGTGTGGTGAGACTGCCTCTTTCTCTGGGGAAAGGGGTGTCCGGAGGCGGCAGTGTCCTGAGGAGAGGAGGGGCAGGACCTGATTCTGTCTTCAGAAGACCCTGCTGGCTGCAGGTGGGGAACAGGGCGAGAGAGAGGCGAGAGGAGAAGCAAGTTCAAGAGTCCAGAGAGGGTGAGGGTCACCTGGCCCAGGTGGGGGCAGCGGGGGGTGGTGGGGGTAGCAGTCAGCGGCCAGACACAGGTTGAAGGGAGCACCAATAGTCTCCTCGCTACTGACAAGTGGAAGCAGCTGGGCCCTGGTTATGTGTTTTGGGGTCAGGAAAGTCTGAGACCTGGTTGGAAAGCAGGGACGTGGTCATCAAAACTGGCCCCTCCCTGCAGCCCCCGGGACTTCTGTTCTGCAGGGATTGAAAGGGGGTTTTAGAGCCTCGTGTGCTAACGGGCAGAGCCACCCAGGAAAGCTTGTCATGTGAGGACAGTGAGGGGAAGGTAGGATGGATCGAATAATTCCATGTTTGAAAATTGACATTACAAAGAAAGCAAAATATGAGTATGAGTGAGTGAACGGCCTGGAAAAATACTCTCAGCGGCGACCACCGGGCGTAGGTGCCGGAGCTACGGATTTAAACTCAGGTTGCCTTTCCTCGCGTGCAAAATTAACAAAAACATTAAAACCCACTTTTAGTTCTTTCAAATTGCCCTGGGCATGGGTCTCTTTTTTCCATCACAGTTGCGCTTCTCTCAGCCAATGTCCCCACCTGGGCCCCCCCTTGGCCTGGGCTGTAAGAGAAACGGAACTTGGGAATGAGAAATATTTTCCTCCTGTGCTCACTGGCTTGGAGAACTGGACAGGGCCCACCTGGCTTTCAGGGTTTCTAAAAATAGAACGTTGTCTTAACTTCCCTATAGGTTTGGCTTAGCTGTTCCTTCTACTTGTTCCAAGATGTCGTTTCTGTTAGAGAATCCTGCGCTCACTGCACTTGAGCATAAAATGGCTCGAGCGGGACCTGAAACGGTGGAATTAACAGGGAGCTGCCACTGGTGGGACGGTTGCCCCGTGGATGGGGCTGAGTCCCGGGGCCTCTGTCGCTGCCTGAGCTGAGCTCCAGATGCTGGGGCTTCTACCCCCAGCCTGTCTCTGTCCTGCCCCTTCCACTCCATCCTTTAGAGCTGCACAGGGGAGTTTGCTGTGGCTGTCAGTTGGGCACGAGGAGGAAGTTAGGGGATTTGTGTCCAAGGCCCAATGCCTGAGTTTGGATCCCTCCGGCTGAGGACTCAGGATGGTCCAGGGTAGGGCTGCTGAGCCCCTAGGTACAAGCACATATGCTGTGGGGCCAGCGGTGTGCTGTCCAATGGCGTGTGTGTGTGTGTGTGTGTGTGTGTGTGTGTGTACTCACGCACGGATGTAGGTGTCTGCAAACTGACACATATACACACATGCACACATATGTACTTAGGCTTAACATCGACCATGTGAATGTAAAAGGCAGATAGCACACAACTTATAAGCAAAAATAAAATTCACAGTACCATTTCGTGTAAATTTCAAGTACTCAGTGGATTCGTACAACATTTCTGTTGGTTTTTGTCCTAACGCTTTTATCTGGCATCAAACTATAGGTTACAGGAGATGAGGAAGTGTAATTCTTTAGGAATGTTGGTTGATAGTTTCCTTGACCTTAAGGAGTAAAGCAAAAGTGATACAACAAAGAGCTAGTGGGAACTAGACTTGTTTGTCAACAAAGTGAGGCACATCCTCAGTTTTTGGGGTTATAAAAGGAGAGATAACATGAGAGATAACATGCTAGAGAGATGACATGCTTTTAGATTGCATCTGCATCCCTAACCTTTTCTGCCTCAAATCTAGCCAATCAAGAAAACCCTAAATCAAGCCCTGTGTTGTACTGTCAATTCCCACAGTGTAAATACTCCCGCGGTGGTCGATTTCAGGCTACGGAAGGGGGTTGGGGAGTGAGAACCCAGCAGCACACAGTTCCGCCATGTCCGCCAGGCAGACGCTGCAGAGTGAAAGTCCTCAGGGGCAGAGATGATAGTAAAACATACTTTAAAAAACTGGAAAGTGATGGGCTTTGAGTTCTTACTACCTCTGTTATTAATATAATTTAATTATAAGTCTAAGAAGTTTAACTTTTACCACCAGTTCACCGAATTCCCAGAAATCTGGTAATTGACCTTAGTCTGCCAGTACAAAGTGGCTCCAACACAACAGGGACCGCAGGACAAGGGTGTGGGGGTCTGTCTGGGGAGGAAGCCCCTCTCCCTTCCTCTGCCAGGATCCCTGAGTGGCTCAGGTAGGCATCTGGGGTACTCAGGTTGGGTCATGGTCCTGGGCCATGTCTCCCAGGGGCCTTGGGGACAGAGACGAGGAACTAGGAGAGGCCCACAGGACAGGAGAGTGCACATGTGGAAGAAGTGGGGGACACGGGTGCGTGGTGCTGAGCTGATGCCGAGTAGTTGAGTCTGTGTAACCAGCAGACATCTGGGTTAAATCACTCAGTACAAAAATCGGGCTGCCAAACCGAGCTGTGCTTTCAGCAATTCATTAGGTTTTCCAGAAGCTTGTGGGGGGCTGTTATCTGTGACATGGGCAACGTGGCACTGCGGGCCACCCATCACCTGTCCAGCCTGCCTAGACGCCAGCCTCCCACGAGCCTTCCCAGACTTGCTCGGAGCCGCAGCGGGGCGTCCCCCTCTTGAGACTCACGTCTGCCTCTCAGATGCCCTCGCCAGTCTCAAACTGAAGTGCTCTCTGTCCGGAGCCCAGAGTGGTAGACTTGCAAAGAGATTGTAGAGATGTCCTAAAATAACCCCTGGGTTACAGACGAGGAATCTGAGGGCCAGAGAAGGGAAGTGACTTGCTCGAGGTCACAAAGAAAAGGAAGGACGGAACCAGGCAGGCCGTTGTGTCCAGGTTTGCCCAGGACTGGGGGGTCAGGGGGGCCTTATCTGGCACAAGTTGGTCGCCCTCGTCCAGAACCACCTCGGTCTCATCTTGAGCCCCAGGCCGAGGGCCTGGGGCTAACCTGGTCAGTACAGAGCTGCTGCGGTGGAATTTTCCAAGGGAAGAGAAAAGAGGCCGCATCTGGGTGCTGGGACCTCCAAGTCTGCCCAGATGCCTGGCACCCTCGGGACTGCCCACCTGCTGTGCCCGCTGTGTGTTTCCCGGCCTTGGAGTAACACGCATCCCCCTTCTCGGGACCAGGGAGCCGCTAGCTGGCTTCATTTGCATCTTATCTCTTGGCTGCTGCTGGCCACAGCTGTACGGATATATATGCAAATAGCCGACGATAATATTAATATGTGATCCCCCAGGGGAGGCATGTGGAAAGCACTGTATGTGTTTCACAATTCAGTTTTGTCCAGAGGCTGGGGGGTGGGGGGAGACCAGAATGATTTGAAACAGATTTTTGAAAAGGCGAAATAAAACTGGAGCAAAACGTAGTAAAGGCATGTGCCAGCCTCCCGCCCCCAGCGCTCCCCACCCCGCCCAGGATTAACCCTCTTCTCTCATGCCCTGGGCAGAGCACCAGGCACTCTGCATTCAAGCTGGGGAGTCCCCCGTTCCTCCCAGGATGGTACCCCATCTGGGCTGACATGCCATCCAAAAAGTCAGAGGCTGCTCAGCCTCTGGCTCCCCTTTTTAGACCTCTCCGCCTCCCAACTACACATCCTTTCCCGCTTTGTCGCCGCTTCCTGGGGTAATCACAGAATCATAGGACATAGAATGCAGACTACTAGAGAGTTTAGTGAAAACAAAGTTAGAAAGCCCCGAATCTGTTCTCATTTCTGCCACAAGCAGTTGTGTGGCCTTGGGCAAGTCACTTCACCTCTCTGAGCCGCTCTCCACTTACTATACAGTAATATCAGGATCATGGGGATTCCCAGAGCTAAAGTCCCCGGCAGCCTTGCATATGCCTGGCACACAGCAGATACAAAGAAATAGTCATTGCAGTAACAGCCCCAAAAGATTGCCTCCTTCAACCACTCCGTTTTAGAGATGGCCAAACAGAAGCTCAGAGAGGGGAATGAACTTGCCCAAGGACACACAGCAACACACTTGGGTCCCACCTCAGCCTCAGCCCAGGCGCCCTTCTTGGGCTTGGAAGGTGGAAGTGCAGCCCTCACACGCCTCCCCTCCCTCTCCAGCCCAGTCCCAGGCTGCAGCAGCGCCAGCAGCCCTCGGCACTCACCATAGAGCAGGTCTGACCGTTCAGGGCCGTGCACGCTGCCGCCAGCAACCCCAGCCTCCTTTCTCTATCGCTGTGAGCTCTCCGCAGCTCCTGTCCGCAGCACAGAGACGAGCCGGAGCTCCAGAAGCCGACCCAGTCCAGCCACTTGGAAGATGGGCTCGGAGAAGCTCACTGCCCCTAGCCTCCCCGGTGGTGCCGGAGGGGCCATGCACTGCCCGGCTCTGATAATGCAGCCGGGGTCTTATCTGGCCTGTGTCAGGGTGCCGGAGTGGGGTTCCAGGAAGCTTGCCTGGGGCCCCCCCTTGGCCCCGCTCTCCCCGGATGCTGCTGGCTGCTCTGGCCGCAGCCGATTGCCTGTCAGTGTCACTCTGAGCTCTGCCAGGGAGAATTCCATGCTGGCCCCCAGCAGGCGGGGCCCCCACCCCTGCGCGTCCCACCCCCCACTCCCATCTTGGCAAGAAGACTGGGAAAAGGCAGCTAATTTCAAGTCCGCACAGCGCTTGTGGTCGTGTCCTGAACTCTCCACGATTAATCACCGAGCATCTGATTTCTGCTTTGCCTCAGAGGGGGGTGTGGGGACGCCTGAAGTTTCTGTTTACTCCATTCTGTACCGGGCTGCTGCGTGCTAATCACAAACAGACCGGGATGCCGCCTCCCCGCCTCCTGCCTCTTACCTTGCTCTCTCCTGCTCCCCCCCCACTCTCGCTCCTCGCCCACCTTGCCTCCCTCTTACCATCTGCCCCCATCGTCTGGTCTGCAGTACCCCCAGCCCCATTGTCCATCCCTCTGCACCTCCCACTTCTCCCAGGGTGTGAATAGCTGGGCCCTTTCCCTCAACATCTTTCTAGTTAGTGTAGAGGCTTTTACTGACCTTTTTGGGGTTTTTTACGACCTAATTATTTCAGGGTTGGCCCCGTCCCCCCACTCCTGTTACATCTGTGCTTGTGTGACTCCTACAAACTTGAAGGTGTCCCCAAGTTCAGGCTGGGGGTCCAGTCAGGAAGCGGCTCCTTTGGCCACCTTGACCATCTCGGCTTTCGGATTCCTCTCAGGGATGGACCCGAGAACAAAGCCCCCTTTGACACCCGAGGAGCCAGGCCCTGTGGGGCCTCCCTCTGCAGCCCCGGCTGCCTCCACCCTGCGGCCTCTGAGAAAAGAGACCAGGAATAAATAGCCCAAGGCACAAACACAGACACCCCCTCCCCACAAGGGCACACACTCTGAGGGGGGCATCTCGCGAGACCCGTGGACACCAGAAATGAGCGTCCCCGGCTGCCTGGCACAGCCCCTGCGAGTGTGCAAGGACGTAGGCGCGAGGCTGCTTGCTGGCGCAGCGGCTTATCTAGAACGAGGGTCCACGTCGGCGACCCTCAGCTATGCGGGGGACGTGGGCCCTGGGCGGGCACGACAGTGACCAGGTGGCAGCTGGAAGGAGCCAGCTTCACCCTACGCACACGGGACGGGTCCCCGAGAGGAACGTGGGCCAGAGGGACACATTGGGGGTCCTCCTCCCCACATACTCTTACAAAGCAACATGCTCTAGAGACACCCAGAGCCAGGGAAATGCTCTAGAGGGAGGGACACAGCTGAGCTGTTCCCAAGGGGGAGAGGCAGACAGAGGCATTTGGGGGCTGTACCTGATATAGTTTCATTGCCCCAAAATGGCGATGGGGTTCTCTATAGCGTGGTTCCCACCAGCTTCCAGCTCTAGGGTCACCGCACCCCAAACCTGAGAAAGTTTCATCCAACCACATGGGTCCTCCCCTACCGCAGGGAATTCCACAACAGCCGAGAAAGAAAGAAGCCACCAGCCTGGGGAGCGAACCCAGAAATTCGGCAAATGCTCTGGAGATGTTTTGAGGAAGGAAACAGGCCCAGCAGCTATGTCTGAAGGGATAGTGATGACTTGGCTTTGGGGGACATGACACCTCCCCTAACTTACAAAGCGCAAATAATTTCGAAGCCCTTGAAAGGCAGGTGAGCAAGTCCGGACACCAGAGCAGTGTCACGAGCTGCGTCCCAGGCCGCGACCACACCTCAAGGACACGACCCACAGGCGGTGGGTGCTCGGCTCACCTGCGGGCCCTGGGGGTCTCGTGGGCTCCCTTCTGTTTCACTTGCCAAACACCTGCCGGCTTCAGGAATTCGGGGGGCGGTGAGGGAGGAAGGTGAGTGTAGAGGAGATGAGTAACACTGCCCGTGATCCTGGGCCCCCAGGCCTACGCTCGAGGACAGAGGGAAGCCCCAGGTTCGGGGTCCAGTGGAGTGTGACTGGGGCTCCCAGAAAGAATGCTGTCTGGGGGGTGCCTGTGTCTTCCCAAGTGGGGTCTCTCAAGACGGCACCATGTTGGCTGCAGGAGACCCCAGGACTGGCCACCTCGCCCAGAGGCCCATATCTTGTTCCCCTGGCAATTTCGGTCCCGCTTGGCCTGTAGGCAACGTCAGGTCAGCGCTGTGCTAATCTGTCCTTCATGCTGCTCTCCGCAGGAATAATCCCCCTCCTAGCAAGGAGAAGGCAGGCGGGCTGGGGCTGCTCAGCCGCCAAGAGCATCTCTCTGGAATTGTGCTTGGCAAGTGATAATGTTTTCCTGTTGACACTCCGACTTTTAATTTCTTTTTTTTTTTAAGATTTATTTATTTATACATACAAGCTGGGGGACAGGCCAGAGGCGTGGGGCGGCGAGAGGGTTCACCAGAGACAGAGTGGGGAGCAGAACAGGCAGATTAGAAATACACTGCTGAGGGGAGCAGCGGGCAAGGCAGGAGAGGTCTGCCGCACCATGTGGGACTCTCCCCGGCCAGGTGTCGAACTCACATCGCACATCAGCTCCACAGCGCAGCGCTCAACCACTGCGTCACCAGGGAGGCCCCTGACTTTTAATTTCTTAATGTTTAAAAGGGAGACCCTGCATCAGGGGGAAATTAACAAAATCCTAATAAAATGTGGAGCTGAGTTAATGTAAAGTATCCATTTGGGTTCGCACGTCATCGTGACAGGTGAGCCAGGGATGCAGGATGCCGGCCCGAGGGAAACAGGATCTGAGGCAGGTGTCTGAGAATTCTCTCTACTCTGCAACTTTTATATATATACAAATATAAGTGTATATCTATAGATATCTATATAGATCTATAGATAGATCTATCTATAGACAGATATCTATAGATATAGATATATAGTTATATATATAAACTGTTCTTTAAAAGGTGATTTGAATTTGTGTTTCAGGATGAAAAGAAATGAATTGGATGGATCCCAGTGAGCTCACAGAGTGTTCCGGAAGCCTGCGGGACGAGGCTGGGACTCACAGGTGAGAGCCAGGGTGGAACGGTGGAGAGGGCAGCACCAGGGGCGTGAGCTGGGAAGCCTGCTGAGAACTGGGCCTTTGTCGCCAGCCGCTGTCTCGGCCACCACCGCCTCTCTGCGTGACTGCCCCCACCTCCCTGGGGAGTCTCCGCATCTGTCCCTGAGTATCGAAGGCCTGGGGGTACAGGAAGGCGAGAAGGGAGGGCCTGGCCCTTTTGGCTGGAGGGGTCACCCTAAAACTCCACCAGTGAGGGCATGGGTTCACAATAGGAAGAGGGGTCAGGTAAAGGGGTGCCAGAGGGATGTGAATGGGGTAGCCATTATCTTATAGCCTCTCCAGGGGGCAGGTGGGGGGGTCTCGTCAGCTCTGTCACAGTGTCACGGAACAGACCACCGCAGACGCAGTGGCTTGAAACAGGAGTCGCTGGTTCGCTGGAGCTGTGGGTTGACTGTGGTCAGGCTGGGCTGGGCCGACTCTGCCTGAGAAGGCGCTGGAGCTGGGGCGGTGGGGGTGGGGGGCTACGTCTGTGAGTCTCTGGGGCCACTCTGGGTTATTTAGTGGACTAAGAAAAAAATTGATGTGTTTTTTATATTTTATTTATTTATTTTTAAAGATTTGTTTATGTATGCATGCAAGCTGAGGTATAAACCAGAGGTGGGAGGGGGAGGGAGAGGATTCCAGAGACAGAGTGGGGACCAAAACAGGCAGATTCACTGAAATCCACTGCGGAGGGGAGCAGCGGGGAGACAGGAGAGGTCTGCTGCGCCCTGTGGGAAGCTCCCTTCCTGGGGATCGAACTCGTGCTGCAGTGGCTACGGACAGCTTTGTAGTCCTGAGACTTAACCCCTTGCACCACCAGGGAGGCCCCTGTGTTGTTTTTTAAGTGGAAAAAAAGCAGAGAAAGCAAATGTGGCAAAAGTGTAACTGTGAGTGCATCTAGGGGAGCAGTGTGTGGCGTTCCGGAGCGAGTGTCTCAGCCTTGCTGCAGGTTGGAAAGCTGTCAAAATAAAAAGGGGAGAGAGGAAATCATTTTCAAGAAAACTATTGAATATGTCAGAGCCCAGGTGGCAAATGAAAATGGACGAAATCACCAGGCAGGACCCAAAGTGTGGCATTTGGGGCCCCCGGGGCGAGGTGCCCTGGGGAGTAGCGGGGAGACCTGTGTGATTCCCAGTGACCTCTCAAGTCCCTAGTGTCTGCACCCACTGCCCATGGCCCCAGAATCTTCTCTGCCCCTGAGGAGCCCTTGCAGGGGACGCTCCAGGCAACAGGGAGGTCATCTGGCTGCTGAGTGAGCCCAGGTAGGGGTCTCTCAGCCCCCCCTCCTGCGGCCCCACCAGCACACACCTTCCGGAGGTCACAGCCTTGCCAAGATCGTCAGACTGTTGCCCCACCTCCCTTCACGTGACCGCGGAGCATCCTCACCTGTCCACAGGCGGCTCTGTCATCCCACGCGCCGGGCTGGCTGTTTCGGCACAGAGATGAATAAGGAGGAACCTGTCACGGGCATCAGACTTGTAAATAGAAACCTGCAATGCCAAGTGCTAATTTCAGCACAGAGAGTAAGGGCGGGGTGTGGGGGCAGAGGACCTCAGCCTCAGAGAATGAAGGGGGTGCCCCCAGGGAGGTGCGTCATCGGGAAGGATGAGTAAACGGAAGGTTCACTCCATCTTTGTAGAGAGCGTCTGTTCTCTGGCCCTTGGGCAAAGTCCCGACCAGCAGCCTTCGGGGCCCTGCCCCCTTGGTCTCTCCTCTTCTACTTTGCCCCTTTCCTGAATGGACATCCTTAATCCTCTTAACATACCAGCGTGACCCATGTGGTTGCCCCCGCCTGGAACTGCCCTGCTTGGTTTTCACCTGGTGAAAACCTTAACCCTTAACCTGCAGGAGCCCAGCATGCACTGCAGTCTGTGGACCAGCAGACCGGGCATCTCCTGAGAGCTGGTGAGTTACCGTGTACTGGGTCCCACCCTAGACCTCCGGGACCAGATTTGGGGGCTAACAGCCTCCCCAGGTGATTCACGTGCACGTTAAACGTGAGACTCGCCGAGACGTTACATGCAGTGCACAGGCCCTGCCTGCACGTCGCTGGCTCCTGGTAAGCTGCCCTCGTGGCCATGCCGTCCCAAAGATCATCTGTTTGCTTGTCCTGCTCCTCCGCACCAGGTAAATGGTGATCTAAGCCCCTGTCTGCTTCCCGGGCTCCCGGGTCCTCCCTCCTGGCTGTGCTCATGCCCCAACATCCTGCAGGCAGGACCAAGTCTGGGGTGCTGAGCCAAGGGGCTCCCACCCCAAGGGTCCCTAGAAGTGAGGATGAGCTGGCAGAAGAACCAATCTTCCAGCCTCATCCTGCTTGGAAAACTCCAGTCTTTTCCAGCAGAGAGTGGCATCATGCTCCTACTGTAGCAACCTTGCAACTTTTAGCGCTGACAAGAATGTTGGATGTCTGGGTTCTCCCTGGAGACTAACCTCCCAATCCATCATTCCGGGCTTCTCCTCCAGCTCCTCTTGACCCAAGAGCTTCCTGCCAGCCTCCACTGCTCCTCTGTGACAAAGCGTCCATCCATCAGCTGGGAGCCGGCCCGGGGAGCTGGGGTGACTGCCCAGTGACAGGTTGCTCTCTGGCCTCGGCCAGAGCCATAAACCGGGTTCAGCTAAGGAAAGAATCTGCTCTGAAACCTGGGAGCCTTATCAGTTGGGGGGGGATTAGTAAAGGCCGGGTCCTGACCCGAAAGAAAATCCCAGGCACCCTCCCTGCTGCCTTTGGGCTGGTCCAGAGCCAAATATTTCCAGAACCAGCCCCAGTTAAGTAAATAGTTTCCAGCACGTGAATGCCCACAGGGTTTCTCGGAGGACCTGACATCTCCACTTGGTGACTGTCATTTCCTTGCAAACACAACACTGGGCGCGATCTCTGCATTCCCAGAATGTCTTCTCCAGCTGAGGAATTCTGCCGTTCTCCCCGAGCTCACGGCTGCTCCGTACTCGGCTTTTATGACCAGACCCCCAACTCCGTGCAGTCCTGCTTGACGAGAGTCCTTTGCCACCCCCACCCCCAACCCATGCGTGTCTTTCTTTACCACAAATTTCTAGTAAATGCTTCAAATATGTGCTCCTAAATTGAACCCTGATGCTGGGCACACTAACGGGGCGCCCTCTTCAAAGTGCTTCTCTGCGACCCGACAGTTTACATGCTGCTGAGAACAATGGGCTTAAGTGCACAATTTATTTGGGTTGGCTGGCTTCATGCTGGTTGGAATCTGCTTTGAGGGGAAAACAAACCCTGCATATGTTTAGATTTATCATTTCTACTGAAAGCACAAATGTCTCATAATAAGCCCAGAATAGGGCGCATTTGTGGGCAGGAGGTACCACAGATGTGGGCTTTGCTCTCTGGTGGATGAGCAGAGATTACAAACTGCTTTTTAGCTAAGCCACCCGCCTCCTACCCCAAGCAATGACTCTGGCAGGAGCTGTCGCTTGTCTGTCCCGCCTGTGTGCAAATGCCCGGATGTGGTTGGCAGGGATAGACCTCACTAGTCCTCACAACGTCCATCTTAGGCTTCATGGCCCCATGTTAGAGAAGAGGAAACTGAGGCACAGGAAAGGGAAGCCACCTGCCCGAGGTCCCGCAGCCAGTAAGAGACAGAGCTAGGATTCTCCCTCAAGGAGTCTTGGTATGGGATCGATGCTCTTACCCCTTAGGTACTTTTTTTTTTTTAAGATTTCTTTATTTATGCATACAAGCACTGCGGTGTAGGCCAGAGGGGTGGGGGTGAGAGGATTCACCAGAGGCAGAGCGGGGAGCAGAACAGGCGGATCTACTGAAGTGCACTGCTGAGGGGAGCAGCAGGGAGACAAGAGAGGTCTGCTGCGCCATGTGGGAAGCTCCCTGGCCAGGGATCAAACTCATGCTGCAGTGGCTGTGGATAGCTTCGTAGTGCTGAGACTGAACTCCTTGTACCACCAGGGAGGCCCCCTTAGGTACTTTTGTCGTAAATTTTTGGAACAACTAGCCAGAATGCTCCTTTAACTTGACCTTCATTGCAGTTGAGCTGGAAGAGAAATAAGGCCAATGGCAAGAAAATCAAATGACATCATAACTTAACCAAAGCACAAATGAGTTTTCACTCTCCAAACTAAGCCAAAGAAAACCTGGAAAGAACACATTCAACCTCATCTCCTACACCTCTCCACCTCCATCTCTGGGCCAGACAGGGAGGTGCCAAGTTCAGAGAGAAGGCTCAGGGTCCCGGAGGATCCTCTGTCGATGAGAAAGACCCAGAGCTGCCCTTTAGATTCCAGAAGAAGGAACAAGAAGAATACACTGCAGGGAGGCGGCTGTGCTGGGGCATTACAAGTAGGCCCCAGTAAATGCTTCCCCCAGACCCACTGCCCTCCACCCTATGTGATGCTGCTCCCCAGAGGGAGCTAGCACTCAGATCTCCCCTCTCTTGGATCTGTGACTTGCCTTGACCAACAGAATGAGGCAGAAATGGTGGTCTTCCAGCTGTGGCGCTCAGCCTTTGTGTTCAATTTCTTAGAAATTCAAGACCTCAAATGGAGAAGAGGCCTGGGCCAGCCTCCCGATAGGTGGACGACCGCCTGAAAGGGACCCCCCCGCCCAGGCATGTGAGCACAGCCCGCTGGCCCCTCCAGCCCTGGTCAGGTGGTCAGATGACCATCAGCCAAGCGGCACTGCCCGGTGGCCAGCCCACAGAATCGTGAGAAACATCCGACTTCTTGTTCTAAACCGCAAAGTCGAGCTTGTTTGTTACACGGCAGTTCTGGCTGAAATAACTAATACTGTTAAAGCCAAGGTTCTCTATGGAAACCACAGCAATAAAGCAAATTCTAGTCTCATCCCTCTCTCCTACATGGAAGTTTCTGGAAGATTTACTGAAACGTCTCTTCATGTGTCCTTAGCTCAGTTAATAGGACATTCATAGCCCAAGAGTGATTTTACTTTTATTCACTCACTAAATATTTGACCACTGTTTCCACATGAAAGAAAGAACTGTCTTTTGCAGTGAGGACACAGATAAATTCAGCACAATTCTGTCCTCTACAAATCCCCAGGACAACGGAGGATGTAGACAAGAACACTCTTATGCAACAATTCTTTCAGCAAATATTTGCGTACCAGGCACTGGGCTAAGAGCTGGGAATGCAATGGTAGGAGACTCCCATGGGGCCTGTGTCCAGGGAGGGACATGGACATTTGTAAATACAAAACATGCACACATGTGATTGCAGATGGGGTTAGAAACTGAAGCAGCAGCCCAGAGGGCTGAGTCCCTTGAGAGGAGGACAGAAAAATCTACTTAAGGAAATGGCTTTGAAGCCGAAAGCAGGTGAAATGCATGGCCAAAAGGAGACAAGGAACATTCCAGACCAAGGAAAGAGTGTAGACAGTGGTTCGCCCCAGAGGTGGTCAGGTGACTTAGGTTAACCTGGACCCCAACTCCATTTTATATATATATGCACAAATACTTGTGCATGGTTTTAGTATATACTAAATTTCCTCGAATACAATAACCATGAGAGTTGAGAGAAGACTGAACTTCGCGTTGCTGGGAATGTCCACTGCTCACTGTTGCAGAATAGAGCACTGGCAGGAGTCCCGCTCAACGTGCTGTGGTGCAGGAGAAGCTGACACTCCTCATCCAGCTCTTCTGCATTCGTTGTTGTCCCCTGCCCGCGGCATTTCCACCTGTCAGTTCAAACACTTTATCAGTAAGTGCTTGGCTACTTCATTAGGGTTTCCAGGATGTAATGCATGCAGTTTCCTTATAAATTACTTTGTACTTATTCTCCTTTGTTATATAGTCTGAGGATTGCATATGTGTGTTTTCATTCTGGGTAGGTTATGATATTTATGAATTTTATTTCAGAGTAGACAGAGAGGCACTGGTCTGGAAGGATTAGATCCACAGGTATCTTCAAGACCCTCCTTTTGCCATGGGACAGGGAATCTTGTGAATGTAAGGACTAGCTGGAGGTCTGGAGCTAGAGCCCAGAGAGCAAGAGCCATGTAGAAGATGAGTCTGGAGAAAGACATGGGGAAATCGGAACTCTTGGACGCTGCTAGAGGTGCAGTGGTGCAATTCCTGTAGAAAACAGTCTGGCAGTCCCTCAAAGCTTAAACACAAAGTATCATCTGAACAAGCAATTCCAAGCATAGACCCAAAAGAAATGAAAACCTATGTTCACACCAACACTTGAACACAAATGTCCATAGCAGGTTATTGCTCATAGCCCAAAAAAGAAAAAATAGAAACAACCAAAATATCCACCAACTGGTGAATGCATAAGCATTCTAGCCATGCGGTGGAATATTATTTAGCCATCAAAAGAATGAAATACTGACATAGGCTAGATGAACCTTGAAAATGTTCTATCAAATGAAAGAAGCCAGACACAGAAGACTTCATGTTGTAGGATTCCATTTATACAAAATGTCCAAAAGAGACACGTCTCTGGAAACAGAAAGTAGATTCAGGAGCTAAATCAGGGGTAGGTGAGAAGAAAGGAATGAAAACTGACTTGGTTTCTTTTGAGGGTAATGAAAATATTCTGGAATTAAACAGTGGTGATAGTTGTACAACTCTGTAAATATATTAAAAACCACCAAAAGCATACTTTTTAAAAGCGAATTTTATGGCATTCAAATCATATCTCAAACAAAACAAGATGATGCAAAGAGGGAGGCTGGACCCGCCATTCAAGATAATGTTTGATTGTCAAACGCAGAATAATGGGAACCATTACTGGCTTTGGCATCGGCAATGGCAGTGGCAATGCAGGTTTACAGTTTAGAAGGGGCTTAAATCTCAGCGATACCACCACTGAGACCTGAGTTCGAGCCCCGGCTGGAGAGCTGACCCACTTATGGCACAGCAGACTTCTCCTGTCTCCCTGCTGCTCCCCTCAGCAGTGTATTTCAGTAGATCTGCCTGTTCTGCTCCCCACTCTGTCTCTGGTGAATCCTCTCACCCCCTGCACCTCTGGCCTAAACCCCAGTCCTTCTATGCAAAATGAAAAAAAAAAAAGAGCACTCTAAAGAGAGGACAGGAAATGGTCAAAAATGGGTGATAAGGAACCAAGTGTGTGGAACCAGGTATCCTCGGGCTAGAGCAGTTGGTGAGGCAGGCCTTCTCAGGAAGGCTGACACACGTGGGGAGAAGCTTGTGAGTTTGCTTTCAGAGGCAAACTGACTTCTGATAGGTGGCACCAGGGAGAACATGTTGGAAGTGGTGGCATCTGAGCAGAACCCTGCGGGGTTGGCTTAGGACATACAAACACCCAGGGGCACAGCAGGAAGAAGGAACCACAGCAGCAAAGTTCTGGAGGCTGGTGGCACCCCGGTTTAACGGGGTTCTGTTTGACCAGAAGGTGAACAAAAATCATAGTAATGTATTGGGGTTCTCCAGAGACACAGAACCACTAGGATGACATGTGTGCGTGGCTATAGACATGGGTGTGCATGTGGCTGTGTACGTGTATATAAACGTGAACGTGTATGGTGTGTCTATGTATGGGGAGATTTCATATAAGAATAGGCTCATGTGGAGAGTGAAGATTCTCGGGGGCCTAGGAGGCCTACCAGCCTCCTGGACCCCTGGACCCCCCTAACTGCCCTCCCTGGTTGCCTCTCTGCAAATAATGAAGAAAGATAATTAAAAGCCTGAAAAAGCCAAAAAAAAAAAAAACCCACCCAAAAACAGGCACATGTGATTCTGAGAACACCCACCGTCTGCTCTCTGTAAGCTGGAGGCTCAGGAAGAGTGGTGCTAAATTCAACCCAAGTCCAAGGCCCGAGAAATGGGTGGCCAATGGCGTCAGCCCCGAGCTGGGTGTGAAAGTCAGAGACACAGGATCCCCAAGATGTGTACAGCCACCAGCACAGGCCGAGGGCAGGTGCCTCCACCTCTCTGTTCTCCTCGGGCCCGCCCAGATTGGGTGCTGTCTCCTGCACTGGTGACGGTGGCCTTTGCTCAGTCTGCTGGTCCAGTTGCAACCCCCTTCCAGAAACACCCTCACAGCCACACCCAGAAATAACATCTCAGCAGCCCTCGGGTCCCGCCTAGGCACAGCAAGCTGACAGACTCGCTGTCAGGAGACTCCTGTCGGCTGAACACCAAAGCCTCTCCTCAAAGGAGAGGCTTTTCACCTTCACCTCCCGCTAGAGGCAAGCAGAGGCCGCGATTCTGCCCAGCTCCATCCAGCTCCCTCCACACAAAGGAAACGAACCAGCTCTGGCTGGCTGGTCCATGGCCTCCCGTGAGGCCTGAGCCCCTTGCCCCAGGAGACGGGGTTCAGAGAGGGCTGAGCGGCTTCCAGCCTACAGCCACGCAGCCTGAAGGAGCTGGCTGGGTCTGAATCTCAGGTCTATTTGAAAAGAAAAAACAAAAGTGCCCAAGGTGGGGCTCAGCCCCTTGGGGCGCGGACTTTGCCTCCTAGTCAGTCAAGACTTTCCCTTCCCGAGCCATAAAAGCCGTCTTCTAGGCAGGTCTGTTTTGTATTACACATTCCAGTGCCTCCAATCTTTCGATAACAAGTTTCCTTCAGGGAAAAGTTGTGTGCATTGTTTGAAAACGCTAATCCCCCACAGTCCAGGAGATGACTGAGGGATCCTGGCACCTACTTGGCGGGGGGCACGGTATGCCTATTTAAGTGCCAGAGCAACCCTAACCTGTGAGCTCTGTCTCTATGGGGTGATGACAGCTACCTGGTATTAAATAGTCGTGTGTTCCTGCTGCCACTAACCCTCCCTGGCTTCGCTCTGAGCAACAAGCACCGAAAACAAATACATATTTGTTGAATTTTTGTTTCATTCTGTTTCGATTCCAGTTGTCGAGATATCATCGTTTCTTTCATGTCATGCGTTTTTAAAAATGTACTTGAATCTTTACCTTATAGTTTCACCAGCTATGAAAAGAGTCTTGAAATATTTTGAGAGGGAAAGAGGCAGGGCAGGAGGGAGGAGGGAGGGAGAAAAGCTCAATGATCAGCCTTTTAAGAACCAGCACTAGCAAAGCGACTGGAGACAAACGGGACTCTGAAAGGGGAGTGAAGTGGGACGAATGTCCAGCACGTGGC
Organism: Scalopus aquaticus; assembly: GCA_004024925.1. NCBI lineage: Eukaryota > Metazoa > Chordata > Mammalia > Eulipotyphla > Talpidae > Scalopus > Scalopus aquaticus. Next base: position 41,718 of record PVIJ01009855.1, on the reverse strand, counting down.
ACCAGCTGTCCGTCCGTCTGAGTGTTTCTGCAACGGGGACATGCAGAAGGCGTCTTCCGAGGGGAGGAGTGACCGCAGGGTTTCTGGGAGGCCGCGGTAGACGAAGGGGTGACCGCCCTAAGGAGCAGAATTGCCTCCAAAGTTAGTCTGCGCTTTCCCAGAAAGGCCCGTGCTCCCCACCTGCCTGAGGCCAGCTCTTTAAAAAGGCAGATGTAGGGGTCACCCTCAAGCCCAGTGGCGTGGAATGTCCAGGGGAGATTGTTCATCGAGCAAATACACGGGCAAGTTACTTAACACCTTGGGCCTCCGTGTCTTCATCTTAAAATAGTGAAAGAGTCTCCATTGATGGGGCTTATGGGGATTTAATCAGAGGTTTCAGGAGATGAACTGAGCACGTGGACAATACCCCAGATGTTGCCTGCTGCTTCCCATTCTCCATCCTGGCAAAGCACTGCCCCTCCCCACCCCCATCTCCAGAGGGGCCGGGGTGGACTCTCCGGGGGGCCGATTTGCCTGAGCAAACCTTAGCATGTTTGTTCTGTGTCTTGGTGGCGCTGCCCGGTCCCCGGGGCTTCCCCAGCTCCAGCCACGTGGCGCGACCTGCCTTTCATCTAGGGTGACTGCTGCCTCTCAGGTCTACACGGCTGTGGATTCACCATCCTCACTCATCTGGGCGCTGACCCTGGTCGGAACCATTCCAGGTCCGGGAAATAAAGTGGAGAAAAACAACATCGGGGTCTTCACGTTCACGGAGAGGAGGCAGAAAATAACAAGCCAGCGCGTGGCTTTGTCCGCTGGCAGCAAGGAGGGAAGCCCAGAGAGAGGGGAGGGAGGCTCAAAGGCCTGAAGGAAGGACAGTGGGGGGGCAGGGGGAGGGAGGAAAGACAGCGTCCATCAAAGGCTATTTATTGTCAGGAGTTTGCCTTGGCTCTTAGAGAGACGCGCAGCCTCCGGAAGGCTTCAGCCAGCGCAGGGACCTGGTCTCACTCGGGTCTTAGCAGGACCTACTGGCGTGGTGTGGAGAACAGGTGGTAGAAGGACCAGGGACAAAGCAGAGAAACCAGAGGCAGCTGCTGCGAGACCCCAAGCAAGAGACGATGGAGGCTGGACCCAGGGCTGGAAGACGGGGGAAACTGGTGGAGTCTGGAGATATTTTGGAGGTGCAGCCAGTCGATTGGATGTGGATATGAGAGGACCAGAGGTGCCCAGGATCTCGCCCGAGGTCATCACCTGAAAAATACAGCAGCGAGATGGAGCGGCCGTCCGCTGGGCTGGGAAAGCTCTTGCCGAGAGACCGGGAGTTCGGCGTGCTGTGTCCGGGTTGGGATTACTGGTAGATACAGCTAGTGGAGGGGCCGAGCCGGCGAGGGAATAAACACACTTGGAGTTCCGGGAGGGTCTCGGGCAGGCGCCATATGAGGCCCTTGGCGCACAGGTGGTAGTTAAATCATGGCTTGGGGTGCTCACCGGGGAGGGATTCACAGCAGAGACGAGATCCAGCACCGAGCCCCAGGGCCCTCGGCATTTAGAAATGGGGCCAATCAAATTTACAGAGCAGAACCTGAACCTGACTTGATCTAGACCAATCTCTGCGTCTCCTCGTCCTACTGAGAGTGGAGGGTAGTGGAAAGAAAAGTGGGTGTAGGCCAAAAAGACCTAGCCCCTGTCCTGTGCTGGGGGACCTCAAGCACAGCATTTCACCTCCCCAAAACGCCTCCAAATACTGGAAGGTTCATATTCCCCGTCCTACCACAAGGTGATTGTAACAACCAGAAGGAATGATGACAACAATGAGACTGCCACCTACACAAAGAGCAGAAGATCTTGGCCGTCATTTAGTTTTCCTCGAGGAACCACGCCCAGAAATTCACGCTTTATTCTGGGTTGAACCACGTCATTCGTTCATTCATTCAACAAACATTTCCTGAGAGTAGGGTAGGTGCCAGGAGCTGGTTACTTGGCAGTACAAGCAGACACAGTGCCTGGTTTCATGGACCTTATTTTCTAGCAAAAGGACCTAAGTCACCTTTTATTGAGTCCCCTTCTTTTGGAATTCTTGTATTTTTAGTTTCCCAGTGTCTGTGTTTGTGTCTAAGAGCTGAGCAGAGATCATTTCAGATTTTTATTCGTAAGCCCCATTTCATGGGCAGAGGACAAATGTGCCCAGAGCCAGTGCTGTAGTTCTCTTTTTAACGTTGATGTTTCAACTTTTCAACGTTGCAACCTGTTGGACCCAACAGCTGTGTCGTCCTCTGGTAGAAACGAAGCAGTAGAGGCCCAAGAATTAATACCATTTAATCCCGAGGCGAGGGGAGGCATCTCTGAGACCCGCATGGCTGAGCCAGGCTCACACTCCCTTTCCCTGTGCTTCCTGGGCAAGCAGAAGTTCCCACCCTGCCAGGCTTGTGAAAGAATTTTAGAAATAATTACTCTGTTGATCTCTTAAAGTTGAGAGAGACACCAGTGCCATTTTGGACACTTCTGGGGCCCTCTTGCCGCAGTCCTAACAACAGTGGGGACACAGAGGGCGTGTCAAACCTGCGTGGCGCTTCGTGGCTGCGTGAGCTGCTAGCCTCTCCCCTCTGCTGGCTTCTCCATTAACAGGGTCGCTCGATCGATCGGATTGATCTAATGCTCAGTGTCTGAGAATTAAAAGGTTTCGTGCCTAGGAAGGCTTTACACAGTCAGCTGGATGGGAGCGGGCAGGGCAGGCTGGGGCCGGGTCCTAGGGAGCCCTGAGGGGCAGGTTAGGGGGGGTCTCCCAGCCTGTGCTCTCTGGGAGCAGTCCAGTTTCAGGGGAGCACTCAGATTTCGGAGCTGCGGTGCTTGGAGCCTCTGGCTGGGTGCTGGGTTCTGGCAGGCGGGCGTGAAGGGGTGCAGAGGGCAGGACCTTTGTGAGCCCTTCCGGTGCCCGGGTGCAGGACGAAGGCAGTAGAGAGAGAGGGGGTCCAAAATAAAGTCAGGGTCCGGGTGGCTGGAGACGGTGGTGACATATTACAGTGAAGAGAGAGAAGCAAAGGCCTCTGCGTGTTTAGGAGAACTGGTATAAGAGCCACGCTGGAGTTGTTCAGGGAGGGAGTAGTGAAAAGGGAGTGTCCATGGAATTTTGGTATGTAGCCACTTCTTGTCCTCAAATAACCTCTTTCAAGCAACTCACCAGTGATAAGTAAAAATGACTCTGACCTCAATTAAATTTAAAGCCAGGGAGTAGATCAGCACCATCAGATCTCCCCTGTGTATCCAAAACCCCTGCTTCCAGCTCAGACAGTGCCCTCTGTTGGACACCTCACCCACAAATCCTCATTCTTTTAAATGCTAATCCTCATCCTTTTAAACTCTAAAGCTTTCTGGGGGGACCTCCGGACATCTTCATTTTATCTCCACAATTACTCTAGAAGGTTACTGCTTCCTCATTGGGGAAACTGAGGCACAGAGAAACTTTCATGCCCAAGACCACCCCCACCACTCACGTCCCTCCACATGACAAGGGTGACTTGATCCAATGGAAATCAGACAGCCCTCAGAAAGGGGGGGGGGTGGTATCCCAAGTCACAGTCCTGTTCCTAAGGGATTTAAGACCCTTTTATATATGTAATTATTTATTTATTTTGTAGAAGAACTGAGGTGTAGGCCAGAAGTGCGGGGTGGTGAGATGATTCGCCAGAGTGGGGAGCAAAACAGGGGGATTGACTGAAGTACACTGCTGAGGGGAGCAGCGGGGGAGACAGGAGAGATCTGCTGTGCCATGGGGCTGCAGTGGCTGCCGATAGCTTCATAGTGCTGAGACTTAACCCCTTGTGCCACCAGGGAGGCCCTTAAGATCCAGTCTTAAGGATGGAGATTCACACCCTAGACAAGAGGAATATACTTATTCAAAACCTTCGCACCTGTGACCAGGCAGGACACCCTGTGCGTCAAGGTAAACGGCCTAAGGGTTGACGTTTAAGAAAACACTGGAACCTCCCTGGACAGAGGTCAGGAGGCTTTGTTCTCCCTGCTGTTTTGACCTCACCCGTGACCTCTGTCAAGTGCTACTCCGTTTCAGCCTCTTGTTCCACAAAAGGGGGGGTGAATTCTCCTTACTTTAAAATCTGCTGATAATTAGTACTACTTTCAGGACCCACAAAATCTCACCTGCGGGCACCCACTGACTTCTTGAAATCTCTTCTAGAGGTACATACACATGAGCACAGAGCACATGCGCACAGAATGTTCACTGCAACACCGAGTAGGCGTGACCTCACTATGCACCGTCACAAGACTGCCCGCGTGACCGAGGCACACCTACACCTGGGGAAGCAATGCAGCCTGGGAAAAAAGAATGAGAAAGACCTGCAAGCAGTAAAGTGGAAGTATCGCCACTATATTCAGGTGAGCAAAATAAGCAACATTGCAAAACAAGAGAAGGCAGGTCTGGCACAAGTCCATTGCACTAGCTGTAGGTATAAAATAAAAGACCTTGGAGGTGAGGTAAAGAGGAGACATGGCTTTTCCCCTACAAAGTGCTATACTTTTATTAAAAAAAATTTGTTTAATATGATCATCTCTAGAAGACTGCAGATGGTGAGTCTAAACGGATCTCATCTAAGCTACCAAAAGGACTTGCTGAGGAGAGATTTACACACTTCCTCAGCTTTGGGTGCCAAATGCATTTGGCTTCAGTGCATCCACCAACCTGGTGGAGTGGACTGTTCAACAGGTTGGGAAACTGAGTCCATGAACTCGGATTTGCACGACTTTCTCTGTGATCCATGTGATCAAATCCTTTGGGTTCGCACAAAATGATGTACCCACCACCTCTGGGACCACTACCACAGGGGACATTGATCACCATAGTGATGAGTGGTGAACACACCATGTAGTATTCAAGCACAGGCCACTCAAAATACCTGCTGAATCTGTGGGGCTTGTATTTTGTATGTCATTGGTGTTTTTTCTTTGTTTTTGTTCTTAAAGATTGATTTATTTATGCATACAAGCTGGGGTACAGGCCAGAGGTGTGGGGGGGGATGGTGAGAGGATTCACCAGAGACATTGGGGAGCAGAACAGGCAGTTCGACTGAAGTACACTGCTGAGGGGAGCAGTGGGGAGACAGGAGAGGTCTGCTGCACCATGTTGAATCAGACTCATCCAGCAGTGGCTGCGGACAGCTTCATAGTGCTGAGACTTAATCCGTCGCGCCACCAGGGAGGCCCCATCTTTGGTGTTTTTAAGTCTCTTCTGGTCACTCATTTTTATTTTATTTTACAAAAAATAAAATAAAATCCTGATCATCTGCAGTGATGAGGATTTTTTTAAAAATAGGCTGTCCCTTTATACCATCTCGGAGGAGCATGGAAACCTTGCAGACGCTCCGTCCATGTTTGGGGTGTGAATGAGCAAAGAGCCGAATGAATGACTGCTTGAATGAGCAAGGGTAAGAAAAACCCCGAATCCAGGTTTCTCATTTAGGGCCATGCAAGAGTCCAGAGAGGACTCCAAGTCCATGGCCAGACAGGTGAGCATCACTTAACACTCACTCTCCAGATTTTAGTTTACTTCTCGTATCCAACATGTGTTCGTGGAGATGGTTTCCCACTTCTCTTCACTCAGGGTGCTATTAGTGCTGCTTGGTCCCCAGGTGTACCCTTCCGGAAGCCTTATTTTCCCTCCTGTGGGCAGGGCAGAGGCAGTGAGGAGCCTCCAGCACCCAAAGTCTCCATGTGAACAAGACTAAAGAGTAGAGTTTTCTAGCATCTTGGGTATTTCACATCCAGGAAGCAGGAACTGACTTCTCCCTGTGTTTTGTCTTCTCTTCTGCCAGAGAAGGGGAGGGATACCCTCTGGGAAGGCATGTTCTGTGGGGAGGTCAGCACTGCGGGAAAGGCTCTCCTGGTTTTATTTTTTTTTTAAGATTTATTTATTTATGCATACAAGAACTGGGTATAGGCCAGAGGTGTGTGTAGGGGGTGGTGAGCGGATTCACCAGAGACAGGGTGGGGAGCAGAACAGGCGGATCCACTGAGATCCACTGCTGAGAGGAGCAGCAGGGAGGCAGGAGAGGTCTGCTGCGCCATGTGGGAAGCTCCCTGGCCGGGGATCGAACTTGTGCTGCAGTGGCTGCCGATAGCTTCATAATGCTGACACTTAACCCCCGGGCCACTGGGGAGGCCTCTCCTGGTTTTAAAGATGGACCTGGGAGACCTTTTCCCCACAAGTACTGGAAGTCGCCAACGGAGACAAGCACCGACCAGGGCCACACTTGTGTAAAAAGGCAAGAGTCACTGCGATGATAGAAATCAGGCCCGCAGACGAGCCAGAAGAGCCAAAGTTAAGCCTCCTCCTTGCCATCCTGAACTTTGACCACCAGATCCCAGTTTAAGGCCCTTGTTGCAAGTGGAAGCTTTTGGCCACATCTGCCTTAGGGGCAGGAGACACTCCCTGTTAGAAGGCCCCCGGGCATACCTTGCTCCGTTTTGAAATTCCCCACTGGCATTTTCCAGACACAGATAGATTTTCTTTATACTTAAAGAAACCTGGAACTAGAAAAGCGACATCTGCTTTTTGTTTTTTCGGTTTCTCTGTCAAGTGTGTGGTAGAAAAGAGGTGCTCACCCCAGGTTCCTCCCTTCCTCCCTGTGTACGTCTTACTTCTTCTCCTTCTCACCTGGGTCTCCAGCCCTGTCCATGGAAAGACAGAGAAGGACTGGGAGGAGTGAGTGTCAGGTGGAGGTCAAAGGCTTAGCTTAGCCCTGACTCAGCGGGAGCCCTTGAGAAACACAAGCTCCAGCGCCTCATCTCACACCAGGGGGAAAACCCAAAGGGGTCCTGAGAAAGAGCAGGACAGAAAGGGCTGAGGGATTTTATAATCTGGTGCCGTTCTTGACACGACCCTCACAAGTGGCCCACTTCAGTGTCTCATTGTAAAGACAGGGCTCAGAAAGGTGAGATCCCGGCCTCCCTGGTGGCGCAACGGGTTGGGTGCAGCACTGTGGAGCTGTCCGGAGTCGCTGTGGCACAGGTTCGGTCCCCGGCCAGGGAGCTTCCCACATGGCGCGGCAGACCTCTCCTGTCTCCCTGCTGCTCCCCTCAGCAGTGGGTTTCAGTCGATCCGCCTGTTCTGCTCCCCGCTCTGTCTCTGGTGAATCCTCTCACACACACCCCAACACCTCTGGCCTACACCCCAGCTTGTATGCAGAAATAAATAAATCTTAAAAAAAAAAGAAAGGTGAGGTCCCCTGTGCCCCCTCAGCCAGGAAGGGAGCCCCAACCCCAGCTGCGCTTCTGACCCCCTGCCCAGTTCATGGGTGTCCACGTTGGCTGGTTTGGTGAAAGTTTTCAAGCCTCTTTCCTCATTGGTATAATTTTACATAAACTTGGCACATCTTTACATGTTTTACAAATGCATTCAGTTCTTAAAAGTTCTTCAAAGTTGGGGCCTCCCTGGTGGCGCAGCGGTTGAGCGCTATGCTGTGGAGCTGTCGGCAGCGGGGATGCGAGTTCGACGCCCGGCCGGGGAGAATCCCACATGGTGCGGCAGACCTCTCCTGCCTCGCCCGCTGCTCCCCTCAGCAGTGTGTTTCTGATCTGCCTGTTCTGCTCCCCACTGTCTCTGGTGAGCCCTCTCGCTGCCCCACGCCTCTGGCCTGTCCCCCAGCTTGTATGCATAAATAAATAAGTCTTTAAAAAAAAAAGTTCTTCAAAGTCTCTCAGAGGAGAAAAAGGTGTCTGTAAATGACTTAATTCTCCCTCCTTCAGGTTGAACTCAATAAAGCCCAGGCACTGGCTCTCCAGTGACAAAGGGTTGTTTGCTGGTTTATTTTCCGTTTGGAATCTCCTCTCCTCCTGAAAAAAATCCCGTGAAGAATTCTGATCAGATGCTGGGGCTGTGGGGCAGGTCCCCTGGAGGCTATCTTGTTTCTAGAAGGCTCCTAGAAGGCAACAAGTCTTGCAACCTGACTCTTACCTGACTTCTTACCTGTAGGAATGTTTCAGTGGCTGGGCGGGGGCGGGGGGTGGGGGGAGACAAAGGGACGCCTTTGTGTCCAAACAAATAATGTATTTCATAAAGGAAGACATATTTTTCAGTCAATAATTGAGATTCACTGGACCCTACAGGACGTCATGGAGAAGAGGGTGCTCTCTGGCCTCCAGCAACTTGGGTTTGAGGATCAGCCCTGCCTCTTCTCCTGGCAAGTGACTTAACTTCTCTGTGCCTCAGTTTCCTACTCTGTAAAGTGATAGGCTTTTGTGAAGATGAAATAGGGTTTGTCAGGGAGACTGAGGGGTTTTCCAGGACTCGAGGGCTCTACCGGGGAAATCCCAGGTAAACCGGATGAGCTGATTGCCCTGAGACAAAACGAGAGTGAGACGTCAGCACCTTGGCACCACACCTGCCCTTGCTGTGATGCTCACAGCTGCTGTTACAAAGCAGCCTCCCGCCACCACCTGCTGCCTTACTCACCCGTGGCCGCCGCTTCCTTACCCTCCCCTCCACAGGGGTCTTCAAGGCCCCCTTTATTCCTGCGACACCTCTGAGCTGACACACCCAAAGTCCGCAGTATGTTCCTGGCCATTCCAGGGACAAGTGTCAAGAGAATTTATCAGCTGCCAGGTCAGGCAAGCACCTTTTCAATGAGGGTTGTGTCTTCTTCTCTGCCTCTTCCCTCACTCTCAGGAAACGGCTCCCACAAAGGCTAAGATGGGGGCAATGTCCATTGATGATGGGGCAGAGAACAGAGCGATGCGGCCACAAGCCAAGGATGCCAAGGATGGCGGCCACCACTGGGAGTGGGGAGGGAGGCCTGGAACAGGTTCCGGCCCTGCCGAGACCTGACATCAAACTTCTGCCCTAGCAGAAGGAGAGAACAAGGTGCTGCTGTTTGATGTCGCCAGTGAGCTTGGTTACCACAGCCAGGGAAAGCAAGGGCCAAAGCAAGCCCGGACTTGCAGTGCTGTGTCCTGACAATAGCGGGACCTCATCACTGGTCCCCAAAAACTCCCTCACCCCTCTCCTAAAAGACCAGTTTTGGGCTCCCAGGTGAGAAACCTGCAGTAACACCAAATATATCTGCATTTCCCGCACTTATGGAACCCCGCAGATGAGGATTAAAGTGACGGGTTCCCTCAGCCCCATGCTTAACCCTTGAAATGGGATCACAGGAGGGGGCTTTGAAGCTGCAACCCAAGATGCAGGGTTCCAGCGGCACCCTCCGGTGTGTAAGATCAATCTGGAAGAGACCAAAGGTCTTGGTTCGGAGGTGCCCATCCAGTGGCCCCAGCTCGCAGCTGGAGTGTCATCTCCCAGGCTCTCAGAGGAGTCGGGGTTCCCTGGCGCCCGCCTGCCTCGCTGCCTCCACCCAATCCTCCACTCCCGTCTCCTGCTCTCCCCCCAGCCGCCCTCTCCAGGTCAATGCAGATGCCCTGGGCCTTAAAGTTGCTTCTAATTATTCAGAGATGGCTTCCTCAGTGGACTCAGAACAAAAGCACATTCTCCACCGGCTCTTACTGGGGCCTTTCTTCTTCTTCGCTCTCGAAGCTCCAGGCTTTGACTTTTTGTTAAGGCTCCAGCACACCATGCTGGCCCCGCTGGGTCCTGGATACTTGCTCTTGTCTCTCCTCCGCACTTCCTAATACTTAGTCGTGACCTCCTGAGACCTTTGCCTATGACCTATCCTCAGTAGAACACTCACATACACCCTTACACCCATTGGCTGCCAACATTTAAAAATCAGGCAGGTCCACATAAAGATATCTAGCCTCTCTTAAAACATCAGAAGGGCTCCGGTCCCTCCCGTAAGGCTGGAGAACTCCTCTCTGCAGCTCACCCAGCCTCACCGGGTAGTTACCTGCCCGGCCCCTGTGTTTGGAATGCTTTCCTGCTTCCTCCCAAATTTGGTTCACTGGCTTATTATCATCTGTCTCCCTGTGCAAAGAGATGGTTTTATTTATACCCCGGTGCGTCCCCAGCCTCTGCCCTTGTGTAGCCCAGAGCTAGGTCTCAATAACATCTGATGAATGAATGAATGAGTGAATGAATGAATGAATGAACACTAGTCATCCAGCCTCCTGGAGTCCCACAGGCCACACCACTCATTTTGCCATTTAATCACACCCTTCCCTGCAACACTCATTAATTTGCTGCCCCCAGCACCTACCTCCTACAGAGATCTTATTAAAACCAAATCTGCTCCTTTCCTGGCCCAGTTTTAAAAATCCTAGGAGTCTCCCGGCACTAACTGGAGAAAGCATGGCATGCCTTTGACATCCTTCTCATCTGGTTGCCACCACTCTCCAGCCCCCGCCCCTAGAAGGCCCCCCGCTCCCCAGCCCAGTTACCCTCGAGCCCCCTCCATGGCCCAGGAAACAGCTGTGTCCTTTACCCGCCCCCACACCTCTGCCTGCCTGCTCCCTCAGCCTGGCCTGCCTCCTCCCCCGCCATGCCTCTAGCAAACTCCTACTCATTCTTCAGCCCTAGCTCTAACCAGTCTCTTCACCCGTGAAACACCCCAGACCCCCCTCCCGGTGACTTAGTCATTCTCTCTTTTCTGCTCCCCCTTTCATACCCCGGCTGAGCACTGAGTAATGGCCCTGAGCAGCCTCTGGTGTCTGCTGAGTGCTTGCTGTGTGCCAGGCACGGTGAGCTTCATCGCCTTCAATCCTCACGCCCAGGTGGGGCCCAGGCCAGGAAGGCTTCGCCCCTCCCCCATGCCCCCCACCTGGAGAGAGAGGATTGCATTTGCACCTCCAACTTCTCTGAGAGACCCTCCCTTACCACCCTATTTTAAATGCTCTTTCTCCCTCCATGCCTCACCCCACCCCAGGCCTCTCCATTCCACTTCCCTGCTTTATTTTTCTCCTGTCACTAACACAGTGTAGATTTCCACCCATTAACTGATGTTCCTGTCTGTGCCCCCTGAAATGTCAGCTCCAGAAAGACAGGGATGTTAATCCTGTCCTTTTTAGTACTATAAACTTAACATCCAGAATAGTGCCTGACACCCAATAGTCAGCAATAAATTTTTACTTATTCAGAGAAGGGAGATAGTACATCTTCATCTTCCTCTTGAAGAAAGTAGGCTCTAAGGAATGTAGCGAATCCCGCAACTGGTTGATGGCACAGGCAGATGGGCTCTCTGGAGGGTCAATTCTGGCAAACTCTTTCCCCCACAGCCCTGACCTTAATTACTGTGCCCATCACTTCTCTCCTTGAATCTGACTTCTCAGCTAGACTTGAATTCTTTGTATTCTTGAATTCTATTGTATTCAAATCTGTGTTTCCTTGCCTGATACTTGCTGAACCAATCTAACTAACCGGGAGCTGAGAAACGCTAGAATGTAGGAATCATATCTTCATTCTCTTCTTTTAATTATCCATTACCTCCATATTCCTCTCCATGCCAAGCCAAGACACAGTGGGGACTTAAGAGCTACTGATTAGATCAATGAATTCTATTACGGCAGCAGGTGGTAAAAATAATTGGGCAGAAAGAGTGACAGCAGTGGTGACATTTGTGAGTCCTTACTATCTGCTGGACCCTACCCGAAGTGCTTTGCACGTGAAAGAAGCCAACCAATTCTCTTATTTTTACAGGTGAGGAAACAGAGGCTCAGACAAGTTAAGAGCTTGCCCAAGTTCACACAGCCAAGAAATAGCAGAAACAGAATCACATTCTTCATGCCACTGTAGGTTGTCCCTGAGCCTCCCTGAGAGTTCCTTTAAAAGCTTCTCTGTGTGAAAACAAAAGGAATGATTTACTACACATTTCTCCTTTATTTCAAGGAGCTTTTTTTTTAAAGATTTATTTATTTATGCATACAAGCTGGGCCACAGGCCAGAGGCGTGGGGCGGCGAGAGGGTTCACCAGAGACAGAGTGGGAAGCAGCACAGGCAGATCGTCGGAAATACACTGCTGAGGGGAGCAGTGGGCGAGGCATGAGAGGTCTGATGCGCCATGTGGGAATCTCCCCGGCCAGGCGTCGAACTCTCGTCACAGCTGCCGACAGCTCCACAGCCCAGCGCTTAACCGCTGTGCCACCAGGGAGGCCCAGGAGGTTTTTTTTTTAAGATTTATTTATTTATGCATACAAGAGCTGGGGTGTAGGCCACAGGTGTGTGGGGGGGGATGGTGAGAGGATTCCCCAGAGACAGAGTGGGGAGCAGAACAGGCAGATCCACTGAAATACCCTGCTGAGGGGAGCAGCGGGGAGACAGGAGAGGTCTGCTGCGCCATGTGGGAAGCTCCCTGGCCAGGGATTGAACTCATGCTGCAGTGGCTGGTGATAGCTTCATAGTGCTGAGAATTAACCTCTTGTGCCACCAGGGAGGACCCTCAAGGAGTATCTTTTAAAAGGCTTTGATAGGCAATATTGTTTGCTAAGTAATAACCACTGAAATTCACCCCACCCTTGATGGTTTACAGACAAGTGTCTTATGGCTTTTCAGCTGATCCCCCAAGCAATATGAGAAGGTGGGGACAACGATCCCTTTTATAGAGGAGAAATCTGAAGTTCTGAGCAGGGTCAAGTTCAGCCCACCAGCAAGGAATAGAGCCAGTGCTCAAATGAACATCTAACACCTAAAAAAATTAAGTCTGAGTGTTTCCAAACTTAAAGCTCTTTCATGCTACTTCAAATAAATAAAATAATCTGTGGGAAAGCACTGAGCACAGTCGCTGGCACCTGGTAGGACCCTCATAAATGCTGGTGATCATCGGTTTCATCAACACCTCCTCTGGTGGAATGTTTCAGCTGAGGACTCAGTCTGTTCACGGTGCCTGGCAGAAAGATCACCCTTTTCCTTCCAGTTCATCCCTGGCAAAGTTGAAATAATGCTCATTCTCCATTATCCCTGGGGTACCACAGAATATTAAGAGCTGGGCTGAACTGAGGGGATGATCTCATCCGGCGCCTGCATTTACAGATGGAGAAATTGAGTCCCAGACAGGGGAAAGGCCAGAAAGCAAACTCCTCCAGGGCAGGGCTGAGGCAGGGGGGCTGGCACATGCCACCTCCCACCACTACGGGCTTTTACCTAAAAGGGCATCTAGCTTCTTACAGGCCACAGGAGACAATTCATTCGGTTCCCAAGCTGCGAGCACCCCACACCCCCACACAAAGCACTAAAGCGTCATAAGCTATTAACCAGAGAGCAAGCCATGTGACTTAATTCCACCTCTGCAAAAGGGCTTAAAATGCTTTAGTGAGTAGTCCGAGATTCATAAATATACATTTCGACTCTTTCTCAGAGAATTATTAACCAGCTCCATCAAAACTGGGACCTGTGTAATCACGGAGAAAAAGAGGCAGCAAGAGAAACTTCTTGAAAAAAATCTCTAGATGATTTCTAGCCACCTCTTTCTCTTTTTTTCTAAAGAGTTAGAGAAGAAAGAAAAGAAAAAGGGATCATTCTGCAATATGTGTCTCAATAAAGCCAACTGTGGAAAATTACAAACTCCACCTCCCAAGGTAGAATCCAAGGGAAAACAACAGTGTGTTATGTTGTAGAAGGACTGAAGACACAAGATCCTGAAAAGGAGAATAAAGCAGAAGAGGGTGGAGATGAGATGGAGAGATCTGACAGTGCGTAGGTGTGATCACCTCGGGAAGCCCGTTCCCAAGTAATGATTTGGTGAACCTGTAATTTATAGAGTCCATGTCCTGCCTTACGAATCTCTCCGACACAGAGTAGTAATCATCTGAGGCCTGCGACTAGCTTTTCAGAGCATACATGGGTCTTGATCAGCTTTAGCTTGAGGATTTGGGGGTGGGGAGGGATGATGGAGAGAAAGGAGATTAGCATCCAGTCTTCAAACCAAAGAAACAGGAATATAAATCCTTCTTTGTGCGGTTTCTCAAGAAAGGCAGTTCAGGTCCAAACAAACCTGTGGCTGGAACAGCTCTTGGAATGAAAGGGCTCCTCCCCTCCTCCACAATACCTTTATCAAATTCAAACTATTTTCCACATTCCTTTCTTACATGGTCCAGGCGCCCTGTGACGCAGGCCTCAGAGCAAATTCCTCTTCTGAGATCCAGGAAGCTTTGGGTTGGCCCTCCCTCTTAGGAAGGAAAGTCCAAATAAAGAGGGGTGCCACACCCTGGGGGGAGGGGAGAGAGACTGACGACACCTCCAGGAATGCAAGGCCCACGCAGGTGCGTTGGCACCCACGAACTTCCTTTTTAAAAGGGCCTGATAAATCAGTACCGATAACAGTATAGAACGTAACCACCCAGCGATTGCTCACACAGCACAGGGGCTGTGACCCTGGCCTGACCCTGGCCCTTGGAGAGAGATGTGACAGTTGAGAATCCATAATCAATACTTCTCAAAGTGGGATGTGGGGACCCTCAGGAGTTCCTGAGACCTTCCTAGGAGGCTCTCAGAGCCAAACCAATTTTTACAGTAAGATGTTACTTGTTAGCATCCTCCTTGTCCACACGGAGTTTTCCAGAAAGGACGATGTAATGATATTGGAATATGCACTGTGTATTCTTGAAGTTTACACATTCTTTACAAAATTCTTAGGTTTGTCTTCATTCTAATATGTTGAATACTGACATACCTAACACTCAGAAACAAAATACTTTGGGGCCCTCCATAACTTTGAAGAGTATTAAGGAGTCTTGAGACAAGTCCAGCTGCCCCACTTCATTTCCAGCTCAACCTGAGTCACCTAACAGGTGATTTCAAACAGGGGGTGGGAAAAGCAGAGTGATTGTATTATTATTTAGCCTGAGACAGTATCCTTTCCATCTGTACTTCCACTCAAGAATGGCCAGTGGGGGCCTCCCCGGTGGCGCAGCAGTTGAGCGCTGCGCTGTGGAGCTGTTGGCAGCGGCGATGCGAGTTCGACGCCCAGCCAGGGAGAATCCCACATGGCACAGCAGACCTCTCCTGCCTCGCCCGCTGCTCCCCTCAGCAGTGTATTTCTGATCTGCCTGTTCTGCTTCCTGCTCTGTCTCTGGTGGACCCTCTCGCGGCCCCACGCCTCTGGCCTGTACCCCAGCTTGTATGTATAAATAAAAAATAAATCTTTAAAAAAAAAAAAAAAGAATGGCCAGGGGAATCCTCCCACCAACATTGAGTGAAGTGAACTGAAAGATCAACTTCTCACCTATGAACTCAGGTGGGCAAAGTCAGCACAGAGGACCCACACTCCCTCAGCTGTAGCCTCCAGCAAGCATAGCTGAGTCCCTGCTAGGAGTCAGTTTCCCCATGTGGTCCCTGTGTACCGGGAGCTTCATTCTGGGGCAGAGGTGGGTTATTCACGTTCACATGCAGGCAAATACGCGAAAACTGAAATTTGTCACAAGTGCTGGGAAGGAGGGTACCAGGTGTTTGGAGGGGCTGGGATAAGCAGGAGCTGAGGAGAGGAAGGCCCTGGGCACTAAGGAGGTCCCAAGCACCCTAACCAGCTTTTCTTGTCCATCTGAGGTTGGAAAGGCCCACCCACAGGCCCAGGCCTGGCCCCCAGGCCAGTTCTACAGTTCCCTTGGGCAGGTGGGGGCAGGAAGGTACTTGGGGTTCCCCCTTTCACCTCCCTGGCATGGCCAGAGCTAAACAGGGCCCCTGTGAGGAGCAACCCAGCTATGGGGCATCTAGAGAGAAGGATTCGGTCTTTTGTTATCAGAGATACATCTTCGCCACACTTGGGAAAACCAATACAATCCCGAGGCTGTGGTTGCTGGAAACAGCAAACGACCAAGAAAAGGCTGAAGAATGGGCGAGAACGACTTCAGAGCTTTAAAATAAATAAATAATAAAGCAAAGGTAAAAAACAAGTCCTGGACGGACCGGCCTTCAGGGAAGCCGGCCGGACACACGAGGCCACCCTGGTCTTCAGTCCACTCTTCCACACTCACGGTGCCCACTCGGCCCATGGTGCCTGAGAGACTGCAGAAAGTTTCTACAAAACCAAGCCAGGACAGCCCTGAATTTTTACCCCTCCTAACTGCTGCAGCGGCGGGAAAACTTGAATTAGTTGTCTAGTTGTCTAGACAACGCAAACGAGTGATGGAGGGCCATCGCTGCAGCCTGCAGCATCCCAGAGAGGAAGCCAGGCGGAAGGCGGCGGGAACCCTCTCGGCAAGCCCCAGGGTGGCGCGTCCCGAGCCCGCAGCTGGACGCTGACTCCCGTCCCGGCCAGGACATCAGGCGCGCGCCCGCGCCTGCGCAACAGACCCACAGCCCTAGTTCTCCAGGTGCGCCTGCGCTTCCGGCCGGCCTTGTTGGGACGGAAACCCAGAGCCCGCGCATGCGCCTGCTAGCTCTCCTGCTAGGTCCAGAGAGGAGGCGGCTCCCAGCTTCAGGTGATCCCGCCCCTCCCTCTCAACGTGAGACCAATGCGTGGCGGTGGGCGGGATTTTCAAGAGAGTGGCCCGCCCACGCGCTAGGCGAGTCGTGTATCGATTGGTTGGCGCCGCGGGCGCAGGTGCGCGCTTCCTATTGGGTGTGGGCGGAGCGCGAGCCGCCGAGTCTTCTGCGGGGGCGGCAGGTGAGCGCGCTCACGCGCCGCGCTGCTCGCCCGCCTCGGGTGCGCGCGCGCGGGCTCGCGGGGGAGGCGGCCCGGAGCGAGGCTGAGGCGCTTGTCGCCGCTGCTCCGCCCCCTCCACCTCCCCCTCCGCCGTCGCGGCCACCGCCGAGGCCCCGAGGCGAGGAGCCGCTCCCCGCCCGCCGTGCCGCCAGTCCGACCCTCGGTCCCGCCTAGCGAGGAGCCCGCCGAGCGGGGCTCTGCGCCGACACCCGAGCCGCGGCCGCCCCTCTGCAGGTGCCTGTGAGGCGGCGCCCGGGCCGCGTTCCGAGCCGGCGGCCGCGCGCTCGCTCCCCGCGCTCCCGAGGGCGGCCGGCCGGGGGAGGCCGCCGCCGCCAGCCTCAGCATGAACCGCGGCCACCGGCACGGCGCCGGCAGCGGCTGCCTGGGCACCATGGAGGTGAAGAGCAAGGTGCGCGGGCAGGGCTGGGCGGGGCGGCCGGCCTGCGGGCCCGGGGCCGGGGGCCGGGGCCGGGGCCTGGGGAGGCCGGCGGGCGCCGAGGCCGGGCGGCGGGGGGCGGCGGGGGGCGGCCCCGCGGGCCCGGGCGGCGGGGGGCGGCGGGGGAACTTGCCCGCCAGAGTCGGAGGGAGAGAAACTTGCGGAGAAGGGAGCGAGGCGGGGCCGGGCGTCCGCGCCGGGCCGGGGTGGGACCCCCCGGGATGGAGGGGTGCAGCCGAGCGTGGCGCGAGAAGGTGGGAGATTCCGCCCACTGGCCGGTGGGGGAAGGTGCTTGGGCCCCCTCGTTACAAAATGTGACCCCTTCCTGTGGCTCGCGGGTGCGCGGAATGGGGAAGGGGCAGCCCAGTGACCCAAAGCGCCTTTTCAAGTTCGCTGCGCTTCCTGCTCGGCGTTTCTCTGGCCCCGACTCTGGTGCGCATTTAATCTGTAAAATGAACGGTATCACCTTACGATTGGGCTGCACTTTGCAGCTGGAGACTGGATGCTCTTCTCATTCCATCGTTCTGCCTTTTCACATCGAGTGTTTCCACCCTTGACCGACGGTGTGCCAGTCTGGGGCTCGCTGCGTTGGTCTCCGGGAATTCCAGAATTGTAAGGCTCCCAGGGCAGGGTTGTCTGCAGGGATTCCGTAGGGAATGCTTTGCACAGGGGCTTTGAGCGGGGTTTGAAGGTGATCGGCAGCCACTGGAACGTTTCAGCAAACATCTCGAGAGCCGAAAAGGCGCTCAGATAATAATCTAAGCTGATTCTCTGGGAAGACCAGGCTCAGAAAGGTGGCCACAGGGCCAACCTCTGCTGCTAGGGCAGGACCTGAAACCCTCTTTACAGAGCAGTGTTTCGACTTTACAACAAAAGAGAGGACACGACTGGGCCCTGGGAACATTTAAAATGGAGTTGGGAAGACCAAAACACGCCAAAGAATAGGAGAGTAAAAGCATGTATGTCAACTTTGAAGTAGTGAATGCCATTGAGCGTAAGGCTGGTCCAGAGAAAGCGAAGTCAGGGAGTGATTTCCAGTGGAGCGGAGTAGGGAAAGCTCCCTGGAGCCTGTGGGTAGAATGGTTCTTATTAGCCACAGTTGACAAAGTTCTGTACGCCCTGGGTCATCACATCAAGAGTATCTATATTCATTTTAAGCGTCACTTTAAAGTGTTACTTGCACCTTAGCTCATGTGTTAGGGTAGACACTAGTTGCAGAAACCGTTTTGTTGAGTAAGAATAGAAATGTAATTACAGCAATTTAAGGAATTGCGCTCTTCCCTCTTCCCTGGGTCCTCCAAGGAACTGCCAAGCGGTGAAGCAGCATGTTTGAACTAAGGGTTAAGGTGATGACTCAATATCTAGCGCTTTTCCTGTAGCAGTGCAGTGGTGGCAGGGGTTCTGTGCCCAGTGATTGAACCTTTTCATGGCATTTCTGTTATAAATCTAGTTTGGCTTTGTGGGAGTTGAGGTTAAGAAAAGAGAAACACTTGTGATGTTGCATAATCCTAAAATTCAGTTTGTGGTCCTTATCTTGGTGGCAAGTCTTTGATTTTTTTATCACAAAAAAAAAAATGAGTTGGGATTCTAAGTGCACTGATACTTACAATCAAGTGGTTAGTGATTTATCTCTCAGTCTGGGGAACCTTGAGCTCTCCGGGACTGGAATTTCAGGCTTTCTGCCCTTCAGTTCTGTCAACTGATTAGCGAGCCTTTCCCATACTTAACTCTAAACTACTTGTTAGTGTCGGACCTGCCTACTGCACTGCAGGAACCGGACTCTGAAGTAGAGCAAGGCATTCTGAGAACCTGCTCCCAGGGAAGTGGGGTCCCACTGTTGTTCTAGCTGTTAGTAAGTGGGCATAGTAGAGCCGTGCTTCTGGTATGTCTGCGACACCTCCTGGTTTGAATAGGTGTTGTCGGTGCATGTGTTTTCAAGGTTGTCTTCACCAGGTTGCACAGATTTTTTAAACGATTTCCTTTGATGCTGCTTGTGATATTACAGCTTTTTACAAACCTGATCTCTAAGAGGTTGTAGCCACAACTATGTGGTGCGCGCATCCTCGTTTCAAGTTCTCTTTATCCTCTGTGTAAAACAGTAGTGTCAACTTTATCTTTGTTCGTGAGAGTGGAAATTGTACAAATAATTAAAATAATGGGCAGTGCAAATACAGGTATAGTTCATTTGTAATCGTAGCTGCCGTATGACTTTTATTTCGTGACTGGTTTATCTTCAGGGATGGGAAAGTACTTAATCAAGGTGGTATCCTTTAATAACCTTGGAAAAGTCTTTGAGCTGTGCATTTCCTAATTGTTCATAAGCAAACAATACTCAAATGAAGTTTGCATTTCTCAGATGTACCAACAGATACTGGGTAAAGGTGTCCATCACATTCTGGATACCTAGGACAAACTCCACTGGTTAAAAAAAAAAAGTTGTAAGTGGTTCACATAGTGAATAGTTGTAGATGAGTCTTTATTTTATCTCTTAGTAATTTTCTTTGTGTGGTAAAAAGTTCTCTTAATCCTATTGTTTTGCTTCAAGAGCCGTAACAATTTTTTTTTTCCTGCTAACATTTGCAAAAGGGCACATCTACTGTGAAGCCATACAGTTTTCCATTGTTTTTAAGCAGGAGAAAAAAATGTTGAGCAAAGAATTTTCATCCAAAAGCATCCAGAGCAAAAGCATTGAAGCTCTGAAATGTCCAGTTATTAGATGTACTCCCATTCATGCAGCATGGGATGTGGTAAACCTTGGGATGAATCAGAAAGCACTGGGCCCTTTATGTTGTAATACCAGAATAAAGAATATGGAGGAGAAACTGTGACTTTTGATAACATCATAAGACTAACTGATATGAAGGGTGTTACCAAGTTTTTATTTACTTTGAAACGTGAAGGCGTGACTAAGCTTTTTGAGAACTGTAGGTATGAGTCACCACCTTATTTTCTTGTCGAATGTTAATGTTTATGTTTCAGGAGTGTGTTTTAGAAACTCTTAATTATTCATTAGAGTTAAGAGGTGGTTTTGGTGAGGTTTTATTTAAATTTAATTAAACACTAGTATATAAGCTACAGCCCAAGCAGTGAGTCCAGATGCCACACAGGATCCTTGGGAAAATGAATTGACACATTCCTAAGTTCAAATTATTCTGATAGGGACTTGCTCTGCCCAATAAATGTTTAAGGCTGTCTTAGTGCTACATTAGTACTTCTTGTTCATAATAGATACTGAAAGGAAAAGTACATTGAATGGGCAGACACATATAGGAAACATTTGTTTAAATTTTTTTTGAAAAACTACTATAGGCCTTAACTGAACCTTTAACATCTAGGCTCTCTAGTGATTCCTAGAATGTGATCACAGTTAGGTGGTAGGCCCCAGACTTAGGTAACTGAGACCCCTTTTGAGAAAGACTCATTAACCTTCCTTAGATTTCCACATGAGGCAATGCCATACTATCCCGTGGAGTCACACTTCCGTTTATCATGGATGAGAGGAAACCGGTCCTTAAAGTTGATAGGAACCACTTTTTTAAGGTGTGATTGTAGGAGTCAGAGCTGTGAAGGTGAATATTGAGCAAACTGAAGATGCATCCTCTCTGTTCCACCCTCAGTACCTCTCTGATGTAGATTTTTCTCTTTACCCAGTAACTGGTGAACTGGAGTAGGCCCCAGCCTTTCAGTCCCCAGGGCCTAGCACTGTGCCAAGCACATAAACACTTCCGTTAATTGGACAGTTGTAGGACCTAGAGGTGGTGTATTGATGAAGCTTCCCTTTTCAACATTAACAGAAGGTCCATGTGTCTCGCCTCAGACTTCTGTGATAAACCTCCACTTATATAGAACCTTAATGCCAAGAAGCTGAAGCTTTTTGTGTCTATTGCTGTTAATTCTTGTCACTTCCTGTGAAATCATCATTCCTTTTTCAGGCCAGGAAACTTGAATGCTTTTTGCTGATGGCCAGAATAAAGACTGGCATCTTTATTGCCCGATGGTTTGAGGAGCAGAGTAGTGCTGCCAGGGGCTGGGCTCCAGATGGGTTTGAGCTGAGTCACTTTGCAGGCCTGTCCCCAGGGAGGCCTCAAGACCCCAGGGATTGAGCTGAGCCTGCCTCTCTTGAAAGAAGTGGAGCAGTGAGGAGGCACATTCCTGTCCTTACGCTGTTTTATCTCCAGATAATGAGGTTTCTGCCTGTGTCATTGGAGCTGTCTTCTTGATTAAGGAATATCGCAGGCCTGTTCCTCTTCCTGCAGTGTGTGTCTTCAAAGTAGGTCCTGTCAACTTGAGTTTTCTTTAATTGTGTTTTGTTTTAATATAAGTAATATGTTTTAATTGATAAGTAATACATGTAATTCATATAAGTAATGTTTTTATTAAATGTTTTGTTTTAATTAATCTCTTCATTGTATTTATAGTTTGGAGCTGAATTTCGTCGATTTTCACTGGAAAGATCAAAGCCGGGTAAATTCGAGGAGTTCTATGGATTACTGCAGCATGTTCATAAGATACCCAATGTCGACGTCTTGGTGGGGTATGCTGACATCCATGGAGACTTACTACCTATTAATAATGATGATAATTATCACAAAGCTGTCTCAACAGCCAATCCATTGCTTAGGATTTTTATACAAAAAAAGGGTAAGTACGACTGTTAAGAAAGATTGTTTGAGAGAGAGAAGTGGTCTGCTTTCTTCATTGATAGGATGCGTACACTCTGCCGCGAGCTTCGTGATAACATTTTCTGTGAAACTTCTTACTATATTAACTAACAAGTAGGTTTAAACACTCATGATACTGTTTGTTTAATTAGTATGTTTGCACTTTGCTAAGTATGCCTTAGAAAATGTCTAATTAATTATAGTTTCTTAGATTTTTAATAGAAACCGGGGCTATTGAATCTTCATGTCATGAAATGTAATTTCATTCAGAAAGATGGGGTAGGAAGTATTTATCACTTTGGAGTCAGAAATATTCTAGTTTTTTGGTGGTAAGCAGCTTTCAAGTGCTCTCTTTACCAATACCTGCAGCACAATGTTTGTCCTTCCTGAGCCTCCCTGTCTTTATCTGTAGCATAAGCGTTTTGTCTCATAGGATCACTGAAAAGGCTGAATAAGCTGAGTGCAGTACCCTGGCATGTAGCAGTCATCTCCTGTAGATGGTTTTTTTTTTTTCCTCTTTCTCTTTTAGGGTATTTTCCTTAGCAATAAATTTACTTGGAGAATTAAGATACCATTATTTTAGAGGAATGTGAACATACTAGTCTTGTAAAAGATAATTTGAAATAACTATATGACAAGTGTGTTCAGGTGCATTTTGTTGTTGTTTTATTTATATTTGCATAGAAAAATTGGAGTGTAGGCTAGAGGTGCAGGGGGTGAGAGGCTTCACCAGAGACAGAGTGGGGAACAGAACAGGCAGATCTACTGAAATACACTGCCTATGGGCGCAATGGGTGAGACAGGGAAGGTCTGCTGTGCCCTGTGGGAAGCTCCCTGGCTGGAGATTGAACTCAGCTAGAGGCTGATAGCGCAGAGACTTAACCCTAGGCCACCAGGGAGGCCCGTAAATGTATTTTGTGTCCTAAAACTTTTTTTTTTTTTAATCTCTGTGGCCTCCTGTGTCTGTTACCTCTTGTTGGGCAGGAGGTGTGTGTGCCATTTATCCTTTGTCTTTGATAGATGAAGCAATCTGGACAGCCTTCCTGAGAGGAGTAGCCCCAGTATCCTGGGATGATGTCAAACCTTCTGTTTGTAAACTGACCCAGAAAGCAGTAGAGGGGATGGGTAGGGGTTACCCTTGAAGAGGAAACTTTATTTCCAATCAGGTGATAAGCAGCGGACCACTCCCAGGGCTCTGGCTTTCTGCTGATTGAGGATCTTTGCTTTTCTGGGTTTGGAGGAACTAAAGTCGGCCAACAAAATAAAGCCCCTGGGGTCACTCTCACTTAGCTGACTATTTACAAAATACTTACAAGCACACAAATTAATTTTCCCAAAGACCCCAGAGATCTGTTTCTTAGATAAATTGCCAGGGGCGTGGACAATTAGAGCAGCCCTGTAGCAGATTACTTTGGCCATTTGGGTTGCACTGGAGAGGGCAGGAGCAGCCTTAGAGGAGAAAACAAAGAGCGGTGGGGAAGAGCCAGCTGGGAAGCTGCCTGGTGAAGGGCTCGGTGGGGAGAGCAGCAGTAGAAGATAAGAGGGGACTATTTGAGAGTCATCACTCTTGCGACTGGGTAGTGCAGAGTCTAAGGCGAATCCTACAGAGAAGATCGTTCTGGGTGTGAGCTGCTGGCTGGGCCACTGCCATAAACACACAAAATTTGGAAGAGATTCACTTGGAGAGAAAACTGGTTTGGTTTCAGGACAAATGTATTTATCAGGCTGCTGAGTTTCAACCAGGTAGGATATTGGAAATGGTAGGCTGGAGCTTAGGAGAGCAGTCAGAGGCTAGAGAGTTGAAAGTCAGCAGAAAAGTGATATTTTTAATAGGGGCTAGCTGAGATGATAATGAGGGGAGAACCTTGGAAAGTTAAATCAATAATGTTTGAGTACAAAATGTAAAAGACATAAATAACAATAAAAATATTATATATATAAAAAAATAATGTTTGAGTAGAAAGAACAGCGGTAGAGGGGAGAATGATAAACATTTGAGTAGAACTTGTCATTTTTAAAAAGAATAACAAACAATTATATAATAAACCTTGTTCATAGTTGTAATTTAGAGTACAGATTTGGAATGCATGCTTAAATATAGAATGACTATTTTTAAACTACTGCCATATGACAAAATTTTTTGGATTGTCCCCTTTACTATAAAGGTTGTAGGCATTGTATTCTACCACCACATGTTTTTGTTCCTGGGATTATAACACTTAAATGATCAGGGGATGAATTTTAACATTTTTTAAAGTTATCTTCTGCTGTCTCCTTCTTAAATACATGCATGTGTGAATAGAAATTTTCTGTGTCATAGAGGTGAGCATCTGATACAGTAAGAAGCCCTTAGAATTTGATTACTAGGCAACCCATCTATCAGAATATTTTAAAAAATGACAATACAAACATGACTGAAGCAAAAAAATGAAGGTAAGCTGGTCAGTCTTTCCTGCCTGCCAGCCTCCAGTGGCTTCTCACACCAGGATTAAAACCCTCCCTGCCCTGGACTGCCTGCCTGCCTCATCCTCCACGGCCAGCCACACTGGCCTCTTTCTTCCTTCCAGCTGGTAAGCTTGTTACCAACCAACTTGTTACTCCGCTCTGCACTTACCCTTCTGAGAAGGCTTCCCTGCAGCTCTTCCTCCATGACTGCTTCTGGCCTTCAGACCTTAGCTCAAACAACTTTCTCAAAGGGGTCTCTTAGAGCCCCCCACTCTTCTACCTTTGTCAGATACCCCTTTGAAGATCTTAAACAAAGCTCAGCAGATGCTTAACTAGAAAGCTGACTTTATGTAAACCTTCAGACTCATGAAATTCAAGAACCTAACTAACATAAAGAAGGTTAAGTATAGTTACACTTTGCTGCTTAATTACAACACATTTTGTTTTCCTGGTTTGTTGATTTCAACTAGGGGATGAACAGGGCAGCAGTTACACTAGTGATTTTTTAAAAAACAAAATTTTAAAACAAATTTTAAAATTTTAGAACCAGGTGCGCCTCCAAAATCTGATACCTTATCAAGTTTCTTTGAAGTGAAAGCTCACAATTGAATGAGTAAAC
Organism: Scalopus aquaticus; assembly: GCA_004024925.1. Taxonomy (NCBI): domain Eukaryota; kingdom Metazoa; phylum Chordata; class Mammalia; order Eulipotyphla; family Talpidae; genus Scalopus; species Scalopus aquaticus. Next base: position 17,046 of record PVIJ01009855.1, on the reverse strand, counting down.
TGCTTTGTAGCCTGAATTCCAAGATAATCGTTTGTTGCATATCTTAAAAAGCTTTATTATAATTTGTTGTTAAAAGAAAAAGCCATTTCTAGGGCTATTATCACAGACGCAAAACCAAAACAAATAATCTGCTATCTTAGAAGTTGTTTTCACAAAGAGGATCCTCTGGTCTTTTTGCCAGCCCCCCTCCCTGCTAGAGCTTCCAGTAGCCTCACTTATTTGGGGGAGCGAGATGAGGGAGTACAGAATGGAGTTTTCCTCCTCTTGTTGTGTAGGTTTTTACTGTGCAGTAAACAATTTCAGAAAATTTTTTAGGGTAACTCCTTTAAAAGATACCTGGGTCCTTTCTTGAATGGCACACAGCCAGGAAAGGTGTGTTTTTAAAAGCTGCCCAGCCAGTGGTGATGCCCAGCCAACTCTGGGACTCCCTGATACGCGCAGCGCCCGCCAGATCTGATCAGAGTGTCTCCACCAAAACTCGTTGCCCTGTCACAGCCTGTTATTGTACAATATGAGACAAGTGCGTTTATGCCTTGGGTTTATTTAAGGAGTTTGTTGAACACACGAGAGGGGCCTTGCTGTAGACGAGGACGTGAGCTTGAGGCCCAGACCCCCATTGCTGGGCAGGCACCTAACCCATCTCTCAAAACTCCCTGCACGGTGGACGTGCTTTTGTAGGTGTATTTTACATACTTGTACTTCGTATATTTTAATAAATCAGGGTTTCATCAGGGTTAATTCAGAAGTGGTCTGAGGGAAGTACATTTTAATAGTAAATTGTTAAAAAAAAAACAAAACAAAACAACAACAGTTGACAAAAGATTTGGCCCCAGAAATGAAAAATTAAATAAATGTGGTATAATGTCTTGGAATATGACTCCAGTTGCTGGTAACAGAAACCTGTCACCTTTGACACATAGTTCTTTTTTCTTTTTTTAATTGACGTGACTGGTTTGCAGCACTACATGATTCAGAGGCCTATTTTTCAGTCAGTCACCAAGGCTATTAAACCCGGGATCTAAATCTTTTTTAAATTTATTTCCCCACCTCCGCTGTCTTTGCTCCAGGCCAGGTATCCTCTAAAATCACAGCAGCAGCCTCCTGCCCTCCCTCTTAGGTCCCGTCTCCAGCTGGCAGCCAGAGTGAGCATTATAGAAAAACCAAAACCCTGTCACTCTTAGGCTGACGAGTATACACCCGAACACTCCCAGGAGCCCTTGCTTGTCTTTTGCCCTTTGGCTGGCTCTAACTGGGCTCTCAGATCTGACACCTCAGACTGCTCCCCGCACCCCTCAACCCAGCATCCTCGCTCACTGTATTGGACTCCTAGGTCTGCCCCACCCCGGCTCTTCTCCGGTTGTTGTATCCTGTGTCTGGAACCTTCTTCCCTCCCTTCTACCTGATTAGCTGCCAGCTTCTTTTCCTCAGTATCAGTCTCACTGAGGCAGCCCTGCTGTGCCCTTCCCACCGCACTGTGTTCCTGATCGCAGACTGCCTGCGCAGTGCACCCCGCAGCTCTGAGCCCTGTGGGATGACTCTGGCTGCCTGCTCCTCGATGCCGTCTCCCCCTTAGCCTGTCAGCACATGAGCGCGAGCTCCTTCCTGTCTCGGCTGAGTCTGCAGTCTGAGGGGCACAAGCTTGGCCGCGTGGAAGCTGCTTATAAAACATTTGGTGATTGATTTTTCTTGTATTAGGAAGTGAAAGGATCTCTACAATTTGAATATTGTTTTAAGTGATGTTTAATACTTTTAAAGTTGCCAGATCTATTTCATTTAACCTTTTTGGACTAGAACAAGGGTTGGCACAGGAAGACTGGAAGGCTCCACTGGCTGTTTTGTAAATAAGGTTTTCTTGGGCCACAGCCATGCTCATTCCTTTACGTATTGCCTGTGGCTGCTTTTGCAATGGAGACTGTGTGACCTGCAGCACCTAAAATCGTTACTATGTAACTCTGTCTGGGGAAGGGCTGTCAACCCTAGCTTAGAACAACTTCAGTAATTTTTCGCTCCTCCCTGTCTTCCTACGGAATTTCAAACGGGGATAATCTTGAACTTTCTGGGTAAGTCTGCCACGAACCTTACGTGCAGAGATGCTGGTGAGGTCTGTGTTATGCTCCCTCCTCCCCATCTTCTCCTTAGGCTCTTCTTTCCTGTATCTGTGTCCAAATCTCACTGCTGCACCTTTGTTTACCCCTGACGCCGAATCTGTGACTTAGTGACTGAGGCAGCTGGGCTTTTCAGAGTCAGCATTTAAAGAGCAGGAGGTCCAGAGGAGGCTTCCAGGGCTTTAAGGCAGGGGGCTTCCAGGGCTTTAAGCCCTGGGGCTTTTTGTGTGCAAGGAACTAAGACATCCAGGCCCATCAGAGGCTTTGCGGGTGGATCCTGGTTCTTCCAGTTGGCTGAGGTTGTCTGCTGGGGCCATGCTCTGGGTACTTGAGGTACTGTTGTGTGAGCCTCTGTCGGCGCTGCTGGGTTTATGCTAAACCGCCCGGGTTTATGCTAGTGGGAGGCTGCTGTGAACCAAGTTTCCAAACTTTCCATCTCATCCTAAGCCAGTGCTTTTGATATACATATTCAGGTAGAAAGTCAGCTCCTATCCCTGTGGACATTCACCTTTACACTTTAAACTAACACCCTGAACCCTGGCTTTCTGCCAAAATATTTCTTTTCCCAGTAGCTGGAAACTGATTAGCTAGATGGGAGAACAAAGGTGCCTTTGTGGTAGGGCATATTGCTTTTGAGAATTTAGCAGAGAGCATTCAAACAGTGTTGGGATGCAAAGCCAAATTATGCAGATTGGGGGGTTTTTTGGTCAGGTTTCCCATGAGGAGGTATGTGGGCAACTTCATTTTGTTCTCAGTTTGCAAGATCTGGAATTTCCTTTATAAATGTTTTGTGGGCTTTCTTAATTGTTTTAAAAAGAAGATAATTTTGAGAAAACACATTCAGCAGAAGACACTCTTGATAGATTTTTGGCCTAATTTTGCCCAAAAGATTCTTAGGTAATAAATTTATTTCTAAAACCAAATTATAAATGTATTTCTGTCTCTGTAAGAACACAGTGTAGATACTTTATAAATGAAAAAAAAAATTATCCCCAGAGGGAAAAATGTCAGAAAGTAAGGCACCCTTTCTTGCAGATTTATTTTTTTTATTTATGCATACATAAGATTTATTTATTTATGCACACAAGCTGGGGTATAGGCCAGAGGTATGGAGTGGGGGGAGAGGCTTCACCAGAGACAGAGTGGGGAGCAGAACAGGCAGATCAACTAAAGTACACTGCTGAGGGGAGCAGCGGGCGAGGCAGGAGAGGTCTGCTGTGCCATGTGGGAAGGTCCCTGGCCAGGGATCGAACTCGTGCTTCAGTGGCTCTGGATAGCATCATAGGCTGAGACTTGACCTGTTGCGCCGCCAGGGAGGCCCTGAAACTGGATAGCATCATAGACTGAGACTTAACCCATTGCGTCACCCTGAAACTAACTCTTGAAAACGTGTTCGAGCAATGTGAGAAAAGGGCACTGAAGCCCTCTGCACTTGACACATTGGCGCGTAAAACCACCTGTGATTGTGTCAGGTGTAGACCTGGTGAGAAAGCCTGGATCTAGTCTTTTTTGGCCTACTTTGCACCCTTAGCTCCCTGGTCTAAAGTAAAGATGGTAATAGCCCAGTCAGAAGGGAGAGGGCCAAGTGAGACACCTGCTGAAGCCTGTGCAGATGCAGGAGGGCGGTTTATTCTGTGGCGGTAGCCAGACCGGGATTTGAGCTAGTTCTTGGCAGGAGGAAGGAAGTCTTTTGTCTTATTTATTAAAAATTTTCTCATCCTTGGAAAGTCTGCCTTTTTACTTTATCCCCATTTATTTTTATATCCATTTATTTTTAGTTTATATCCATTTATTTTTGAAATATGGTTTCAACTTATGCTCCTGCTGCTGTAATTTCATTTCCATTTCTCCGTCTCATTCTCTGCTGAAATGTTTTGTTCGTAGACTCCTTCTTCAGCAGTGTGATTGTAGGATATCTGGTTGTGGGTGTCCTGTTTTCCCTTAGCTTATATCAGAGACTAGAAATTGCTGCTTTGAAGGGGGAATTCAACACCCACATGTTATTTGGCCCAAAAGGTTTTCTTTAATTAGATGTCAACATTTAAAAGAGGGAAGATTTTTTTTTTTCTGAAGATTTATTTATTTATGCGTACAAGAGCTGGGGTATAGGCCGGAGGTGTGTGGGGATTGAGCGGACTCACCAGAGACAGAGTGGGGAGCAGCACATGTGGATCCACTGAAATCCACTGCTGAGGGGAGCAGTAGGTGAGGCCAGGAGAGGTCTGCTGTGCCATGTGGGTCAGCTCCCTGGCCGGGGATTGAACTCGTGCTGCAGTGGCTGTGGTAGCTTCATAGTGCTGAGACTTAACCCCTTGTGCCACCAGGGAGGCTCTAAAAGGGGGAATTTTTCCTAGAAGACAAAACTCTGGCAATTTGGGTTCAACGACACAAATTCCTAGTCTGTGAAGAACTGTCCAGAATGAGGAGATGCTGTGCCCTCTAGAGGGACAGGAGCTCTCCATTCACCTTCCTGACCGCGTCCTGTTGTCTGTCGCCCCTACTGAGGGGGTCACTGTTTTTCGTTGTTTTCTCACAGTAAAGAAAAAGATGAAAAATCTTGTAGCTCAGCCTCTTTCATAAATAGGCAAATAAAAGTTTAAGAACTTCTCCTGAAAAGGGCGGGAGAACGTTCATTTGCAGACCAAAATCCCTAAGTGTGTGTTTGATATGCATTCATTTAATTACATGTACATTTGATGTCCACCTTGTTTGATCACATTATCTGCCCACCCACTAATCCAAATGTTTGCACTTGTTCTCTTGGTTTACCTGGGAGTCAAGTGTCCCATTTCTTGTCATTTAGTTGAATACGCTAAGTATACAAATTGGAGGGTCTTTAAACAAATGAAGGAAAAATAGATCTTAAATCACTTGTTCAAAATGATACTTAAGATAAGACTTACCAGAATTTCGTTTGCCATATTTAATGTTATTTTTCATTTAATTGTATGATTTTTTTATGTGGTAACTTTCAGTTACAACAACTTAATTTTTAGTAGACATTGCAATTTAGCAGATTTAACGACAGCATTGTTAATTTTACAATGTGTGCTTGAGAGGGCCACCTAGTGGTTTTTTCCTGGAATAACGTATCTCACTGCTGTACGCGTTTTGATCTGTTTGGAATAGCTATTGTATAACTAGTTTATGTGCTAAATGTATTTGAGTTATCCTTTCTGCACAGATTCACCCATAGGTAAATGGATGCTTTTTCAGCAGTTCTGTAATTCTTTTATTTTATTTCTAAACAGAAGAAGCAGACTACAGTGCCTTTGGTACAGACACATTGATAAAGAAGAAGAATGTTTTAACCAATGTTTTGCGTCCTGACAACCACAGAAAGAAGCCACACATAGTTATCAGTATGCCGCAGGACTTCAGGCCTGTGTCTTCTATCATAGACGTGGATATTCTCCCAGAAACGCATCGCAGGGTCCGTCTTTACAAGTACGGGACCGAGAAACCGCTGGGGTTCTACATCCGGGACGGCTCCAGCGTCAGGGTGACCCCGCACGGCTTAGAGAAGGTCCCAGGGATCTTTATATCCAGACTTGTCCCGGGAGGTCTGGCTCAAAGCACAGGACTGTTAGCCGTTAATGATGAAGTTCTCGAAGTTAACGGCATAGAAGTCTCAGGGAAGAGCCTCGATCAAGTAACAGACATGATGATCGCGAACAGCCGCAACCTCATCATAACGGTCCGGCCAGCGAACCAGAGGAACAACGTTGTCAGGAACAGCCGGGCTTCCGGCAGCTCCGGCCAGTCTACTGATAACAGCCTTCTGGGCTACCCGCAGCAGACGGAACCAAGCTTCGAGCCAGAGGATGAAGACAGTGATGAAGATGACATTGTCATCGAAGGTCATGGAGCGCCCCAGCAGATTCCGAAAGCTGTCTCCACGGCCGCAAGCCTGGAGTCGTTGACGCAGATCGAACTCACCTTTGAGTCTGGACAGAATGGTTTTATTCCTTCCAGTGACGTGAGCCTGGCGCCCATAGCGAGCGGCACAAATACAGACTTGGAAACGCACGCTGCAGATCAGAAACTCTTAGAAGAAGATGGAACAATCATAACACTATGAGACTCTCGCTTTCAGATGCTTTCTGAGTGAGGGTGCCCGGGGGAGGACTTGGACACTTGGCTAGTCTGAAGTACACACACACCTCTGAGCCAGTCGCCTGGACTAGGCGTACGGGAAGTAATAGTGCAAGCTAACACACTGAAGTCACAGTTGGATGATTGTTCGTGGAAGCGTTGGAGGTCAGAGGTGAAGTCAGTCTAAAACAAAGGGGCCTTTGCCAGTGGGACGATGTGCTTCTGCTGCCCTGTGTGGAGAGGCCTGAGGGCTGGGGGGCTCTGCTGGGGGGCGGCAGCGGCCCACCGTGCAGCGCTTGCTCGATTTTCCTTTAACTATACTTTCAAAAATTCGAATGTGAAGAAGTCTGATTCTCTTTTGGTACCTGGGAGGCCTCCGTTTTATGTTCCCAGTGTTTTGTTTTGATTTTTGTGATAGTGTTCCTCTGTTGCAATTACAACGATTTTTTCAAATGCTTTTTTTTTTTCCCCCTAATTTCTAAGAAATCAAACCGATGTACTATTTTTAGGGGTTGTTTCCTCTGTTATAAAGCATTGAGGCTTTGTCCCTGAATTGTGAAACGTTGTAACGCTTGTTGGGGTTCACCTCTGTCCTTCCTGTGCTTTCACTCCAGGTGGGCCTGGCTTAGACTCGATAGTCCATTAGGTCGACTCTGGCGCAGGGAGACTTTCTCCCTTGACCAATTTCTTGTCCTTATTCCCAACCTCATTGGCGATCATTCCTTTTGGGGGGTGGCTGTGTGTGTGTGTGTGTGTGTGTGTGTGTGTGTGTGTGTGTGTGTGTACTTTGTTGGTGTGCTTTTATACTCACCTAACGTATTCGAGTAGTATGAATCATTTTGTATAAAAATTGCACCCAAATTGAGAGATTTTTTTTTTTACATACAGGACAAACTTGTGCACTTTTTGTATTGCAAATTTGGGTTTTCATTAGTGGGATTTCTAGAAATATTGCCTACACTTTTTGAAAAAGATGTAGTATTCACCTTTGACAGGCAGAGTTTATCACTATGAACTTTACGAGGCTATTTATTGCTTTCCAGTGTGTGTCCGCTCAGAACAGGGCGAGCTGCTGACGCGCCCACGCCTGCTGCGCGTGGTGTGCACACCAAGCCTGCTAGGGAGCGCCTGGGCCCTGTGGCTCATGGATATTTCTCGCAAGGGTATTTATTAATTAATTTTATGGTAGGGCTAGTATGGATACCTTTATGACAATTGCGTGCTATTAAAACAATGAAGAATCGAATGACTCCGTTTTGAAGGATATTTTCTCTATATGCTAAGAATTTATGAAGAAGTAGAGCTTAATTGAAGATCACTTGACTCAGAATACTTCAATGTATTTTGTTCACATTACCACTAAACATATTATCACTAATCTGTTAACTGCACAGCACTATATAATACAGTGTACTTTGTTGAATTCACCCAAGTTCTTCCATTATATACCACTCTTTTAATGGCATTCCAGTTTTACTTTTATGAGTTTCATAATTTAACTCTTGAATGGCATAATAATGTTAATATGTAGAAGGTTAAATTTCATTTATATTATAGGTGGTAAAGGGGTTCAACATCATAAGTAAAAATAGTTTCACATTACTACCTCTCTTTCTCTCTCTCCAAACAAAGTTTTAGCATCAGAACTTTTCTCTTGGGGGAAAAATACTTCAGGGCTTGACTTTTTGTACAAATTTTTAACTGTAAAATACAGATTTATTTTGTATGTATTCATGAAAATGGAAATCAAGCTGCTAGGGCTTTTATTTGAATTACCTGCTAAGGGTATATGTCATTGGTGTTTCCAGATACATCTCAGTTAAATATTGGTGAAATAATTGATTGCCAGATGTATAGCTCTTGGTTATACAATAAAATGTCAGTTCCTTGGAAGTTTGAATTATTTCAAGTGTACCTTATTTTAACGCAAATCCCAGTGGGTTCAGCATAAAATTTTATAGTACTAAATGTCAAGCCTAACTGTGAATTTTGTTCTGTATTTTAAGTAAATTTATGATAATGTTCTCATGAGCTATCAACAAAATATAAGTACTTTTGTGAACTATGAATTTTCTAATTAAATTTTTCATGCGACATGATTTTTACATGAATGATACTTTGTTTAAACTATCAAATGTCAGTATTTTACTACAATTTTATTATAAAATGTACATTATCACTAAATGAACTTTGATTTTAAAAATCGAATTAGCTTTAGTTGTATATTATTTTTTACAAATAAAGATAGACTTGCACAAAGGCTACTTTCTTGTTTGCTAATGTGAAAAGTCACTTAACGGATGTTTACCCAGTCAGTGCCCACCGTGTAAAATGTGAAGAGAGAAAATCGCTAAGTTAGGACAAGATCCTTGCTTCCTTAAAAGCTTTTAAAGATAAACACCAAATTGTGTGCATAGCCTGCAGCTACCTTGCACCACGAACCTATGTCCTGGAAGGCATCCTTTAAAATGCAGTTGGTCCGATGTTGTGAGAAATTACGCATGATAACCATCCAGACTTATCGTTGACGTCATTCGAGATTATTTGAATCAAAAGCAGTTTGTCATGTGCCAGTTTCTCTTGCGAAATTCAAAGTCAGTTATACTTTTAATTTCTACCCTATGTGATACTGTCTATATGGACTGAATTCAACTTATATGGAACCATGTAAAAGGCCTGAGGTAAAACAGACCCTCTAATCTGAGCCATTTCTAATCCCAAATTAGTCAACTTGCCATTGGCTTAGCTGATCTTTGTACTAACTCTTCTGCCAGCCAGCATGGAAGATAATCCTGATTCCTTCCCCGGTTTAAAACAACAGGTTAAAAAGCCTCAGAATAAGAATTCAACACCAGGCAGACAGCTCTTCGCATCACTGACAGCACGAGGGCGATACGTCTAATACGCGGTGTTCATCTCTGGGTTTCGTGGGCCGCGAGGCCCTGGTGTGGAGCGTCCTCTCACCATCAAAGTACGTCTCCCATACTGCTTGTGTCTTAAAGGCTTGCTGCGTCCAAGTGTCCAGTTTGGGTAAAGAATTAAATTCGATTTGGAGGAAAAGTCATAGAAATTTAGCAGGAAAAACTAACCCGTCTGTTCGATTGTATGTCTGAAAGTACTCCAATTAATAACAGCAACTGGTTTTTGTTTAATTTCCCCATCTCAGATTGGGGGCAGGTGTAACTGGGTGGTGGAGCTTGAAGAGCGGCCCTCACTTACCTGGCAGCTGAGGTCTCAGGTTCCTCCTGAGATAGTCTTGACTTTGTTATCGTGAACATCAGCTGGTGAGGGTCGCTGTTCCCTGGGGGGTAAAGCACAAATGAGCGCCTCCTAGTTACTGTGGCTTCCATGGTGCTTAAGTGCTGGGTGGAAGTCGGGGACTAGTTGTTAGAAGATAACAGAAATGAATCTATTAGATTTAATAATTGGAAGTTCTCCATGGTTGCTTGCCTAAAAACAAGTTAGATATTTTAAAAGTTAGTATTTTAACCCAGTGATTTTACAACAGTTGATGTTTATGAATTATAAAAAACAGGTGGCGTTTGTATTTCACTTGCAAGTTGTATTAAAAAAGAAATTCTTGGAAAGGGTATTTATTCCAAAATTGGTGTTATTAATGGAACAGAAAATTGTTAATTTTTCAAAAATTATCTAATTTATTATCATCCTGAAGAATGAATAACAAAGTTACTAGGAAGTAAAGATAAATTGAAAAATAAATTTCATTCATAGTATAATATATAAATTCAACTTATAAAAATAAAAAAGCTAAATTTTTTTTTTCTTTTTGCCACCAAGCATACTTACTTATACTTTTTACTTTGTTATAAAAAAGTGGCTTAAAATTTTGGTTAATTTAGGCCTCCCTGGTGGCACAGGGGTTGAGTCTCAGCACTATGAAGCTATCATAGCTACTGCAGCACAAGTTCGATCCCCTGCCAGGGAGCTTCCCATGGCGCAGCAGACCTCTCCTGTCTCCCTGCTGCTCCCCTCAGCAGTGTGTTTCAGTGGCTCCGCCTGTTCTGCTCCCTGCTCTGTCTTTGGTGAATTCCTCTCACCACCCCCCACACCCACTTCTCACCTACACCTTAGTTCTTGTATGCATAAATAAATGTTTTTTAAAATACAGCTTATACACTTTACCCAGACTATCCTTACATTTGCTGTCTATCTCTGTATTTTTTCCTGAAACATTTGAGAATCAGTTGCAGAGAATTTTTTTTTTTTAATATATATTTTTATTGTTATTTATGTCTCTGACATTTTGTATTCCCCTTGGGTAGCCCACCACCAATTCACCCGTGATCCATCTCCATGGTCCCTTGTGTTCTTTCCTATTCCATTTTGTGCGCTTTTCCTTCCCTCCCTCTGCCTCAGAGAATTTGATCCCTTTGCTCCCTAAAAATGAAAACCTGCCCCCTATGCAGGACCGGGTCCTGAACCACGCAAGGCACTTAGTTACCACAACTCTGCTTGGAACAATCCCTCAGCTTTTCTTTGTCTCTCATAATACTGACAATTTTCAGAAGTAAAGACAAATTGTTTTGTAGACTGTCCCTCAATTTGGATTTGTCTGCTTCCTTGTAATTAGATTCCAGTTGTTCCTTCCTGCCCCGGGCACTAATTAATACGTGATGTTACATCCTCATCATCCCACAGCAGGAGGCCCGTCCTGCCAGTTCATTTCTACATTGTTGGTGTTAAAACTGGTGGGGAAAAGCTATCCTGGTTTTCTTAGGTGCCGCTGTTATTCTAATTATTCTGCTGATACACAGGAGAGTGGAAACTTAGGAAAGACGTCTTTTTTCAATACCCATTCACAGAGCTCTAGGAAACACTTCCACCTGCTCATCTTGAGCACATGGGAACATAAACTGACTTGGTAAAAGTCAGCCCAAGCTCCAGCCGCCCCGTGGAGGGCGCCCTTCCTGTAGGTGTGGTCTGCCTGGTCAGGACGCCAGTGACTGCCCACACCAGCCCTCCAGCCCTGCAGGAAGTGAACCTCTAAACCCTGGACGGTTGGGGGGGTGGGTTCTGTGCTGGGCCATCTGCCAAAAGAAAGGACTAGAAAGGCTGGAGTGGGATGAGTCCGTTCCATGGACTCTGTCTGCCCAGCACCCCTCTGTTGGGCAGCCTCCTGGCAATGTAGGAAACAAGGAAAGGGTGTCCCTGGCATTGTTTTGACCATGACCAGGAGCAGAATCCACTCCAGTGAAACCAGTTCTTCTAGAACCTACAAGTTCTGTCCCCAGGTTTTCTGTCCTGCCAGTGCCCTGGCGCTGGCCTTACATCTCAGGGAGGTAGGAAGTTGCTTATCAGGTTTTCTCCAACCTTCCCAGAGGCTGCTGTCTCAGGTATGTGCCCAAGGTGCAAAGATGTGTCTGCCGAGTGACTCAGAAAGGAAACTCATTCACCTGGTAAACACGTGCAGCACATGCGGTGCAGGGGCGTGACGTAGAACGTCCTGGAAGGTGGGCTTTCCAATAAAAAGGAAGATGATGTTTGCATATAGGAAGGCTATTGATTTTTGTGTGTTGATTTTGTATCCTGCTACTTTATTAAATGGATTAATTATTTTGATTAGTTTTTCTGTGGATATTTTAGGGATATTTTATTATCTTTCATCTGCAAATAGTGATAACTTTACTTCTTTACCTATTTGGATTCCTTGCATGTCTTTCTCTTGTCTTACTCTGGCTAGTACTTCCAGTATTAGATGGAAACACAGTGGTGATAGTGGACATCCTTGTCTTGTTCCAGATTTCAAGGGAAGGGCTTTCAGCTTTTCACCATTGAGAATGATGTTGGCTGTGAGTTTGTCATATATGGCCTTTATCATATTAAGGTAAGCTCTTCTATCCCTAGAATTTTGATGAAAAGAAAAATATTGAATGGTTTCACTTATAGGAGGAATATAGGGGAGCTAAATAAGAGATGAAGAGAAGAAAATAACACACAGAACAAAGTGAAAACAAAAACAGGCAACCATAAATAAGAGACATTCTGGGAGGGGGGAAGCACAAGGGACTGTGGTGATGGTTTATGGGTGAAATGGTGGTGAGAAACCTATGGGGAATACACAATAATGTAAAGGATATAAATCAAAATAATTAATTATTAAAAAAAAGAAATGCAAAAAAATAAAGACGGTGATGACTGCAAGCGCGCAGCGGTGCCCAGCAGTCTGCTGTTGGCTCAGCCCCTGACCAGAATCACCCGAACCAGAAGGCATCTCATCAGCAGAGTGCACCAGGTCACTTCCAAAGAAGGTGGACTTCACCTGACTCTGGTAAAGCAGAGAAACATGGAGAAGTGTCTTCAAACACACAACTTTGACTATTTCATTTTACTGGGATAGATGCATTTCCACCCAAACACACAGGCATACGTGAACTTGAAATTGAGCGTCTGGGGCACTCATACACACCATGCCAGACAATCCTTGGAATGCAGTTCCAAGCTTCTCACCCCAAGAGAGCCAACGATCACCCCAGTCCTCGGTGCCCCGTGGAAAGGACCAGCGGCACCTTTGCGACTCCATTGCAACACCGAGGGTTTCTCTTTTGAGCTGGCCTCGCCGCCCTTCCTCCACCTCGGGGAGCCTTGGCCGGGGTTCCCAGGGCCGGTGCCCAGTGGGGCTGGCATGTGTCACCAACAGCCAAGCAGACAGGGCCAGGAGAAAGGGAGGAAATAAACGGAAAGGGAGAGGAGCCAGGGAGGAGCCGAGAGCCTGGGAAGCCGGCCAGATGGCCGAAGACCGACTGAGCTCTATCAGCTCGTGATGACGCCTGGAATTTCCCGACGGTCCTCTGCAGAACGCAAGCTCCTTGCCTGGACAGCGCCAAAATCCATCGATGCTGGGTTTTTGTTGTTGTTGTTTTTTTTAATATTTATTTATGCATACAAGCTGGGGTACAGGCCAGAGGCGTGGGGCGGCGAGAGGGTTCACCAGAGACAGAGTGGGGAGCAGAACAGGCAGATCAGAAACACACTGCTGAGGGGAGCAGCGGGCGAGGCAGGAGAGGTCTGCCGCGCCATGTGGGAATCTCCCAGGCCGGGCATCGAACTTGCGTTGCTGCAGCCGACAGCTCCACGGCCACAGCGCAGCGCTTAACCGCTGCGCCACCAGGGAGGCCCCTCGATGCTGGTTTTTAAGTAGGGTGAAATGGTCATGGTTTTGAGGGATGGCGCGCAGGCTGCAGCAGGTGAGGACACCTAGGTAGCCCTTACCCGGCGGTGAAGGCCACCTCATGGCCAAGGGCTCTCCTGTCCGAATCACAGAGGCTGTCCTCCTCAGAAAGGTTGGCATGGAAAGTTGGTGGAGTTCTAGGGTGAGGGGAAGCTGACAAGACTGATAATGCTGATGATGTGGGCATTTTCTTTTTCCTTCCTCTTTTAGCAGTGGGAAGACAAATAATGGTTAAGGACAGATAAAATATTTAGCATCGGCCATGCATAATTTATTCCTGAGTGGATGCTCATTTCCAGCCCGATGCTTTGCTCTCAATTAGAGCTTCTCAGAACATCGAACCACTGTGTCTCCTTGGGTAGCTAACATTGGGCTTATTTTTACTCTTTTCTTCCCAAGGCCAATTGTTTTTAACATTTTTCTTGTTGAAGTATCATTCCTAGATGTTGTTTTCATATACAGGAAGCAAGAGGAAAATTGTAGGAGAGGTTTTTTGAATTTGTTTCTGCACAGTTTCAGAAATATATTTGTATATAGAAATGTTACGGAAAGTAGATAGGTTAAGAAAATGATGTGTCCGTTGAAGTAATATTTGATTTCAGGAGAAATTTTAAAAATAAATGTAAATAGAGAAGAAAAAAGTCAACCCCCACCCCCCAAATTAGTATGCAGAGAGAAGCCCAAAAGTTTTTCAGTTTATAGGCACATCGATATAAATCACCTAATTTGTGTTTTGATAATACAGACTCACATACATGTAAATTATTCTGCAGTTTGCTGACATCAGAGGACACTCTGCTTTGCTCTGAAGGATACTTTTGGATCTTTGTGACAGCTTCGTTGTGTTCCTTGTAAAGATGAAGCAGCTTTATGTAAAACCAGTTCCCTGTGGTTGGCTCTTGCCTTTTCCAGTGCTGTAATGCACAACTTTGTAAATACATCTTTTTATTCTCTGTGCCATTATTTCCTCCAGACAAATTCTTACAAGAGGAATCATTAGGACCTTAATGTGGGTTTCACTAGTTCACCCCACCCCACCCCAACCCCCAACATCCTTTTTCTGTTCTGGGATCTAATCCAGGATATTATGTTGCATTTAATTCCCATTTGCTTTTACAGCTCCATAATATGTAACCAATCTAATACACTGAACAATCCCCTGTGGAGGCACCTTGGGTCGGTGTCTGTTCCTTGGCCATTGCAGCGAGGTGGCTGGCGGTAATTGTATTAGGAAGTCATTTGCGAGACAAATTCCTAGAAGAGGAATTGCAGAGTCCGAAAGCACGAGTGCCTGTCTCGTTGCTAGACACTGCTGTTTCATCCTGGATGTTGTGGCCATTTCTACTTTGCTCAACAAACATGAGAATGCCTGCTTCCCACAGCCTTGCCAAACCTCGGGATCGGCACCAAAATGATGGTTAAAGAATGTATCAGTAATGAGTGAGATCGAACATCTTTTCACATGATCATGTGCTATTTGAACGAACTTTTCATATCCTTGGCTCATTTGATGTTTTTCTTTATCAATTTCCAGAAACTCTTGTTATATGAAGCAGATTACCCTTTGACAATGTGTATTCACAAATATTTCTTTCTGCGCTTACTGTGTTACTTTTCGTAACAATCAACTTTACTGGGGTGGTACTTATTTCACTAAAATGTAAATATATAGCTTGACAAATATGGGCAGATATAATATATCCGTGTAAACACCACCACAGTCAAAATATAGAGCATTTCTATGACCCTTTATTATTTTAGAATATAATTTTAGGGTAGCTTTTGCCATGCAGAAACTTTTCATTTTGCGATAGTATCGTTGAAATTTTCTTTTATGGCTTCTGAATGTTCTCATAATCAGAGAGGCTTTTATATTCTGAAATTGAAAAATAATTGCTCATTCTTTATATCTAGTATAGTTGTGCCCTTATTTATTTTATCTATTTATTTATTTTCACATTTTGATCCGTGATCTGCTTGCTGTATAGCAAGAGTTTGGTGTGAAGTGTGGGTCTAATGGATTTTTTCAAAGTATCTCTGCAGCTGTCCCAGCCCTATTAACACTTTGAGGTCCGCTCACGTGTTTTTGTCACCAGTATCAGGTGGCCGCTTACGTATTAATACGTATTCATCTAGTCTCCGGTTTTTCATGCCACAGTGGATTAATTTGGAACTATTAGGAGCTATTCCTTTGATCGTACTCAGTCTAGAAGCTTTACACATTGTTTTGGTGAAAGTGTAAGGTGTTTTATGAGAGATATTACAGTTTCTTTAATATCCAGTAGTTCAGGAGTTGTGTGTGTTTTATTGAATGCTTCTACCATTCATGCGGTGACACAGAAAATGGCCGGCCCCAAGGGCTGGTAAATTTAAAGGGCACCGGCACACAAAGTGTTAAACAATAGACTATCCCTCACCCCCACCCCCACCCCACTGCATTGACGGCTGTCACATTTGTCATATACTGCATCTTGGAATCTATGTCTGGATTTGTATTCTGTCCTTTTGTTCTGCTTGTCTCTTTAATCATTGCCCCACTGTTGTAATTATTGAGGATTTAGAGCAAGTTTTAATATTTGGGAGACCCAGTCCCTTGCACGGGTTTCCTCTTGCTTCTGTGTAAATCGCCACAAACTTAGTAGCTGGAGACAGCACAGGTTTGTTTTCTTAGAGTCCTGGAGGCCCGAACTCCCAAACGATTCTCACTGAGCTAAAATCCAGGATGCCCCAGAGCCGGTCCTTCCGGGGACCTGGGGGTGGGGAGAGTCCACTTTCAGGGGTGCCTGAGTTCCTTGGCTAATGGCATCTTCTTCCCCCCTCAGCCATGGTGGTCAGGCTGGGTCTTTCTCAAGCTGTATCTCGCCAACACTGCCTCCCCCACCTCCCTCTTCCATTTTTAGGGACCCTGGAGTAACTTGGAGCCCTACCAGATAATCCAGGATAATTTCTCAATGAACATCAATGGAGTAGCAATTTCAATTCTCTCTGCAGCCTTGATTTCCCTGGTCATGGTTCGTAACATTTCACAGCTTCCAGGAACTAGGAGGAGAACATTTGGGGGGGGGGGCGGTTGGGCAGAGATCTTTATTCTGCCCCCCACATGCCCTTCATTGCTTTTCTTTGTTAAACGTTTTTCTATTTTTGCTTATTAGATTTTCATATGAATGCCAGAATCACTCTGTCTAGCTAAAAGCAGAAAAAAAAAAGCTGTTGACATTTTCATTGGGATCGTATGAAATCTACATGTTCGTTTAGAGACTGGGCTCTTTGTGGTCCTCAATCATCCAGGATCACCTGTACAGCCTCCTGTACCCTGAGTGCTGGAGGGTACAGCCTTCTGTACCCCGAGTGCCGGGGGCTTTTATCCCAGAGGTTTCTCATGCCTCTCCAGCCCTGCTCCTGGGTATTTTATTATCTTAGACCTGGCATCTTTTCTTTCCTTCTAGCCTCGCTCAGGTTGTTACTGGTATATATGAAAATCATTTATTTCTAGATGTAAGAGAGAGTGGGAGTATAGGCAAAACAAGCTTGATGTGGAATTAACAAATTTGTGAACTTTTTAACTTAAAGTACTTTTAACCATATTTGAAGTTCTCCATAAAAAAATTTATAAAAATCCACCTGTGTGTGTGTGTGTGTGTGTGTGTGTGTGTGTGT